>WWET01004526.1:73533-93381 GCA_011038615.1 Limnodynastes dumerilii | reverse complement strand
AATCAGAAAGCTTGTTTAAGAGCTGTTTTTAATAGCCAGAAAATAGCTACATAATAAAGGTGGCCCAACATTTCAATTGCACCTTGGCGTTTTTCATCAGGGTGCAGTGGACAGAGTAGGTACAGTGTGTGTAGTCAGACCGATATAAAAAGTAAAAAAAGAAGAAGAAAAGGAAGCGCTTAACTGGACCGCATGCAAGGCCACCTCTGGACCGGACATCGCGCTACCACTGCCATCTGGTTGCATAGCGCCGACGTCTGGGTGTAGTAGGTGTTTCCAGATGCCGTCCATCATCAGTAGCAGCCGTTGCCTTAGTGATGGGATGCGTCCTCCCACAAGTTGGATTGGCTTGATGGGCACTTCTTGGGTACCATACGGTCAAGCTGCTCTCACAACAGGTATTAGAAAAATCTAAGTAAGATTACAGCAGTTAATTAGGCTGATATATAAGACTGCTTCTATATAATTGATATGCTTTTTGACTTTTAAATCTGATGAACTTGCTCCAGTTACATGTGTTATTGCCAGCCTTCTACAGCTTAGACAAGGAACAATGGCAGTTGGTATATCCATGGTATAATTTTAAACCATGGGCCAGATTTACTAAGCTGTGGATTTGGAAAAATGGAGATGTTACCCATAGCAACCAATCAGATTCTAGCTCTCACTTTCTTTTTACATACTAGAGAATGTCGGCTAAAATCTGATTGCTTGCTTTGGGCAACATCTCCACTTTTCCAAACCCACAGCTTAGTAAATCTGGTGCCATGACTTTGGAATTATGA
Organism: Limnodynastes dumerilii; assembly: GCA_011038615.1. Lineage (NCBI taxonomy): Eukaryota > Metazoa > Chordata > Amphibia > Anura > Limnodynastidae > Limnodynastes > Limnodynastes dumerilii. The sequence continues at coordinate 92,596 of WWET01004526.1, read as the reverse complement.
CATGGTAATGACACCCTTGGTAATGCATTTTGGCAAGAACTTCAGAGAGCATTAAATATGATTTAGCAGCCTATATTCTCACGTTACTGAAAGGGGTAATTACATATATATTTACTATTGCATATATTATTGTAAAAGAGAAATAAAGTATATTTCTTTTAAAATAATATTAAAATCTAGAAAATTGATTTAACATTCTTTCTGATTTACAGAGACAAATTGATGACCTATAAACACAACACATCTGTTATCAAATGTCTATAAAATGTTTTTCAGCTCTTGTTGTTCTCACAAAATAATCTTCAGTCCTAGGATAAAGGTTATGACGTACTATGCTGTTGTAATTCTGCATCTGTACTATTAAATAAAAAGAATTATCTATAACACAGGCTGCATTCTTTGTCTTTTGAAATTAATTTAATTTACAGAGAAAACCATGTCACATACCAAATATGTGTCAGCGATACAACAAAGTGCCCAAACATTAGTTACGTTAAAAGAGCAAAAGTGAGATCAGGTTAAACAAACATAAAACAATTATAAACTCCAGCAATTAATCACAAAATAAGAAATTATGTATTAGGCATAAAGCCAAAATGTAATCCTCTATGTGACCACTTTTTAAATACAGGATGGAGGGGGGGAGGGTTGGGGACTGGATAAGCTAAACATGGCTACTCTCTGAGGAAAGGAGAAAAACTGGAGAAAGACAGGGAAATTTGAAAAAATGGTCCAAAAGCAGCATTTTCTACAGAGGTGCAGAAAGCTAGGAGGAAAGAAAAATGAGGTGAACGCAATTTCCAATTCTTTGCAATTAGTGTTTGTCAGATAAAGGGTGGTTAAGGAATAGAAATTGCAGGTCTTTGGATATATGTACACCTGTGGGCTGCTGTAGAGCATCAGAGTGGTAGCCTAAAAATGGGAAATATTAGGCAAATTCCACCATCTTGACTGCTAAATCTCCAACAGTGCTATAAATTAAGATGCTATTTAACATATTGGCCATTTTTACGTGAATTGATTTCTCCTCAACCAGGGGAGCCCCAAGTCAATTTTACTTGGGACCTCCTAGGATGCCTGAAGGAAAAAGGGGTCAGAGTTAAATTATATAGCATTAAACCCTTGTGGCCCGTGGTTATACACAATGTTTGAAAGGTGGTGCCCATTTTCATTTACCGTTAAGCTTATCCCATAGTGCTAGTGTAAAATGGATGTCTGGAAAAGTATAGGTCAGTGCTGGTCTGTGCTATCCAAGATGCCAAGGAAGAAAACTAACATGACCCTAGCCCCAATTGTGCATGCAATGTCCACCCACTCAGTGTCTGGAAATAATGTGGGTGAGCTTAGCCACAAGATATGTTTGAGAAAAAAATAGGGAATCTGGGAACCCCTCTCCCTTCCCCCAGGGAATCAGAGTGAGTCTGTTTCATCCTTGCTTTTTCAAGATGCAGTTGTAGGTACAAAGGGCTGGATTTCTAGAATGAGGCAACCTGAAAATTTTTGTTGCACCATTACTGATTGCACTTTAATATTGAAAAACTGCATTCTGGAAAGGGTACCATGTTGAAAGAGCCATTTTCGACAAGGTACTAATTCTGGTTAAGGTTAGGTTGTGGGACAGGAAGGATTAGGGTTTTTTGGAGAGTGGAGGGTTAGGGTTAGTCTTCTGGATGACGATGGTTAGGCTTAGGCTGCAGAGAGGTTGCAGGAAGGAGATGATTAGCTTTAGGGTTAGGAAAACTTACCTGTCACAGTTACGCTGTACAAAAACAGTGCAGTTGTGAAAGCCATCATTTCTAAAGGGCAGACTGCTGAAAAGTGATGGCAGTCAGCACCTCACTGCAAGCAGATTTTCCAAGTGACGAAGCACACCCTGCTCTTCCAGTGCTAAGCAAATCTAGAACAGAGGAACTGAAATGTGTATGGTTTGGAAAAGGTATAGTATTCAGGGAAGCATGTCCATTTTATGAACATTGCTTCAGCCAAACCACAAAATGAGCAGTGGTTCATGCTTCACCATATCTTGGGTAAGTTATAAGTAAAGTTGTGTAGTTTGCCTTATAAATTTTGTTTAGTTGTCATGATACTACTTTATTTACTAAGGCAAATAAGTGATTGTGCAACCCCATTGCTGTGGTTTCAAAGAACATTATCATTTATCTACAATATAAAAGGATCACACATGCAAAGTTCAGAACAGATGTAAATATATATGGAAAGCAATTAATAAACATAGAAGCAAACACAATTAAAAAAACAATAAGTACAAACAGAAAAGGTATATCATCAAGATATCGTAAGCAGCTAGAATAGCTTTAAAGCCTCTGGATAGATGCTCTGCCTTACAAAGGTTCAAAATAGTACAATATGGGCTTGAATCAATTGCCCGCGAAGACGGGAAAAAGGGTGAGGTGCGGCTTTTATTTATTTATTTTTTATCTATTACAGTAAGTAGAAATCAAGGATTTTTATGCTCACCTCTATGAATCCGCAATGTAAATTCACAGGAACAGCACTGCGATCGGGAATCGTGGGCAATCGAGTCAGGCTCTATATATACTCTGGTATAGAGTCATAAATTACATCATTGCAAATATCGTATTTCATGTTCATGGGTCAGGTGGCCTATTTAATATGATGTTTATTGTAATCCATGCTCTGTAAGTAAGTAATATCAAACCCAAATCAAGTCCATCTGTCACAATACTTAGGTTTTGCAGCTGTAGGAAGAAGGCTTCTTTGTCATTTCAATATTTCACATAAGGACAATGGTCTTTGTTATAATGTTGAACCTAGGATAAGAACCAGTACATTTAGCACAGGCACGGACAAAGAGTTGTTTAGTAACCACTGCAATGTTGAATTTAAAATAAACAATGTCTAACATCCCAGGATGATGATGATTCTAGACAAAGACTCAGTAAATAAATATTGACACAGCATACGTATATGTAATGGCTAAAGTATGTGATTGTTATTGAGTCAAATTTTTTTAAATGGAGAACAATTATCACTGTCCTTAGACTTCTTTGATGAATAGAATATTTGCAATGTCCAGGCATATCCTATTGTAAAATAAATCTCAATGGGAAATATGAGGGAACAGTATTAGCACAAACAATGCAGTTACATTTTGCTGTTATAAAGAATTTACACGCAAGCATATAACATGATATTAGGGGGGAGGAAAAGAGGTGTATACGGGGAGATCGCTGGAGTACTTACCCTTAATGTAAAACTCCGCTCCGAGGTATTGTAAATATAATGAACAACTAGCCCACTCTGAAAAGAATGGGCTGGTGGGGGGTTGCAATATTTACATGCATCACCATGGAAACTGAAGTTTTCAATGGCGATGCATGCTTTTAAATATCAAAAACTTTATTTTATGTGATAGTTCCAGTTTTCACTTCTGACACTATTGCAAGAAAATTAAGTCTGTAAATAGAAAAAGTGTGTAATCACCATCTTGCACAGGTCTGTGAGATTATGGGTTGCAATCTAAGCACCCCACTATCAATTTATATTGCCTTTGCTGTGCTATTACCATGTGGCATAATCTGTGTGTTTTTACCACCTCTCCACTCTGGTTCCTGTTATTCAGGAACTCTTAGCTATCTCTGCTACGAGAGTGGTTCACCAGTGTGAGGAGTGGTGTTCACCGCCCCAAGTAGCAGGTCGCAGTCCCCAGTGACCAAACTCATATGAGGAGGAAACAGGAAAAGGCCAGACTTACACAGGAGACAGCTAAGGCTAGGCAAGATAGTGTGCAGGTGAGTGGCACAGAACCAGTACAGTACTGGAATATGGATAAGTGTAGGTGGAGTGGCACAATACCAGTTCAGGACTGGAATGCGGATAAATGCAGGTGGAGTGGCACAGTAACAGTACAGGACTGGAATACAGATAAATGTGAAGCTGGAGACTAAAATTACCAGTGCATATAGTTTGTGCAGGTAGAATAAGCAGAGTCTGTGAGCACAGGAGTATACAAGTGGTGCAGGTGGAAATAGCACAACGGTTAACCAGTTCAGGACTGGAGTATGCAAAATGTGCAGATGGAGCAAACACAGTGGTTAAGCAGTTCAGGACTGGAGTATACAATAGGTGCAGGTGGAAACAGCACATGTACCAGCACAAGGCTGGATATAAACTGACAATACAAATACAGAGAAAGGGGGCTTGCACACAACAAACAGCAGGTAACTTCACTCACACCAGGAACAATAATAAAGGCAAGGCAGGAATCCAGGGCACACAGAAGAGACGTGTCAGAGAAACAAAGGGCACCCAGAATCAGAAGTTAGAACAGAATTCCAAAAGGAGCATGGACAGAGCCACTAGATAAGCTGAGCTATAAGCTATGACCAGCAAGGGGGCAATCAGGTGTCAGGTATTTAAGGGGAGAGCTACATCTCCATTGGCTGCTGATTGCACACAGCTAAATACATAGCTAGGGAATCCCAGCTGCAGGGTAATTAACCAGGATCCATAGCAAGAAGGAATTCTGCAGGGGAAACCAGGACCGGAGTACCCTGCTACATTACAAAGACACATTTACACGCTGCAGCCATATGCAGCATGTAACAGTTACATGGCGTAACATCTATGTAAATGCGCTAGCGTACTTAGCTTAGGATCTGGCCCAGTGTTCAGAAGGAAAATGGGCCAAATACTAGTAATGAGTACTTAATTAATGGGTTTGGAAATTATATTATCTGTAATCAGGTGGAGTCAAAAAATGGGATAAGGTTGAGACATAGCCACACTTTTTTAATATAGATGTAATATTTGTATAATTTGTGTATTTAAATGTAATATCTACACACATATAAATAGGAGGATCACAATATAACTATACTGATTTAAGCTCAGTATCTAGGCAACTCCCATAGATACAAAAAAATACAACTGAGGAGCACTTGGACCTTCCAAACATTTGATACAAGCAAAAATTATAAACACACATAAAGGTATATATAAAATGACTGATATCCAAATAAGTGTCTGCAGCCACAAAATTTGAATAAATTAAAACAAATCCGTGACACTCTTGTTCTTATGCACTTTAGTTGGTTTCCCTTTAAGAGATGCGATAGGTCAGGATCCAAATAGTGGACAATACTAATCCACGTAAAGACAATCTAATAGTCACTCAGTTCCTTTCAATGTCGTTGACAGTGTAGTTATAACCGAATCAAGAACTTCAGAACATCCTCTTAGCACCCTCAATCTGTGCAATTGATATAGATATAGAAGTTCTAAAGTCAATCCAAATACCTCCGTTAGCCGGGGGTCCCAGTTATAATATCACCCCGACAGCTGGGACTTGTGTGACTCACAGTTAGAAGATCCTGGCCATAGCGCTAGGCTGAAAACACGTGTGCTCCTTGTTCGTCCTCCCCCTGTCAGCTGCTAATGGATTCTCAATGTTGTTCCAGTCCTTGCAGCCGTACAGGTGTTAGTCCCGTTATAGAACTAAAGCATTTCAACACGTGTCCAATCTCTCAGAGTAAGGAATATTAAAAGTCACTTCATAAATTAGCAAACTGACGCGTTTCACTGCTTTAACAGCAGTTTCATCAGAGGAATCCTGTGATGGAATCCTCTAATTCCTCTGATACTAGGGGGCTGATGACATGGTGAGGGATAGTGGGGGGGGGCTGGTGACATGATGGTGGATACTGGGGGGCTGAAGACATTATGGGGATTCTGGGGGCTGGAACACATTATGGGGATACTGCGAGGCTGAAGACACATGATAAGGCATACTGGGAGTCTGGAGAGAAATGATGGAGAATACTGGGGAGCTGGAGAGACATGATGGGGAATACTGGGAGTTGGAGTCACATGATGGAGAGTGCAGAGACACAAAGAAAGGAAACAAGGGCGTGGGAGCTGGGGAGACATGATGGGGAATACTGGGAGCTGGGGAGACATGATGGGGAATACTGGGAGCCTGGAGATACATAAATTTAAAAAAATCATAATATATATAGTCTGTATCATCACATACATAATATATATGTATTATAACATTTTATTATATTGAATTTTTCATTTTAAAAATACATTTTATTATCAGCACACACAGGGTCTGATTCACACTTAAGAAGGCTTTAGGTTCCTAATTTTATGCACCCAAATTGCATGCCGACTCCCCTGACATGCTCTCGGTTTTTAGCTTCTTAGCCCACTTAGTGCCATAGGGCAACCTAAACATAAGGTGCGTAGTTGTCTGCAGAAGTGGCAAAATTAGGAACGTAGTGGGCTAACTGCGCCCAGATGTCCCGATTTAAATGCCTCCCTCCACCCACTCTTCTTATTTTGATTCTTAAATTGGCCCGGCACGCCTCTTCATTCTTAAGTCACTACGAACCTTTGATGAACTAGGTTCATAATGGTGATTCAGAGCCACCCTGTTCTTAAGTCCTATGTAGCTTGCGTAATTAAAGTTACTACTCGTGCTGTTTGTCCCTTCTTAAATTTACGCACCCCAAAAGCCACTAATATCGTTCACTATCCCTAATATTAGAACTTACTACAGAAATTAATCAAACACAAATTAAATTTAGTGTGGCAGACTCATAACATGTGACTGGGCATTTTAAGCAAAAACAATAAATATTAAGTTATAAAATTAAATGTCATTTAAAATTTTGATTTTCTTTCTAAATCTATATAATCTGGATTAGACCCTTACAAAACTAAAAGCATGATATTTATGACTTAAACTGAAAGAAAATTTGGGATGAACTACAGATGTTGGACCGGATTCACACTATCAGATGTATTGCATATGTGTCCGGTGTTTACCAATATTTGATAATGCACATGCGTAGTATTTTTTTTTACGTAATCTACGTATCTTTTCGCATATGCAATATGTCCGGTAGTGTGCACCCGGTCCGCTACCTGTGCAATTTTAACTATAAATAACAGTGTTTCACTGCAACAAAATAAAAAATGATGTTACTGCTCAGCTACAACAACCAAGTTGATCCTGTATATCAGGGCATAATGAAACCTGCTGTTATGCAAGAACCAAAATGCTTTGGCAGTTATTAAAGGCACCAAGCTGTTACTTGAAGTTCTCTAAATGCACAATGTTTTTTCTCTGTTTTCTTTACACAATTGCCTTCCTTATGGTGACCATATAGTGTGGTAGGAGGACTATCTGCCCTAGAGCTACTTCCTATGAAAGTAATTCTCAGCAGTATTTTTTCATTACCATTGTTGTCTAGATGATCAAATTAACTCATGGTTGCCTACTTTTGAAAATTCATTTCAGGGAGAAAAGTAAAAAGCATAGGGATGGTCCCTGCGTCACCAGAGGGGGCGGTCCCTGCATCCCCGGGAAGGGGGGGCTGTCCCTGTGTTGCCGGGAAGAGGGATGGTCCCTGCGCCGCTGGGAAGGGTGGCAGTCCCTGTGTCGCTAGGGTTTTTGTATGGGTGTCCTGCAAAGTATCCAGCCCCTCTCAGTATCTCCCGTCATGTGCCTGCAGCCCCCCTCCGTATTTCCAATCATGTGCCTCCAGCCCCCCCTCAGTATTCCCCATTATGTGCTCATCCCCCCTCAGTATCTCCCATCATGTGCCTCCAGCCCCTCAGTATTCCTCATCATGTACATCCAGCCCCCCTCAATATTCTCCATCATGTGCATCCAGCCCTCCTCAGTATTGCCCATCATGTGCATCCAGTCCCCCTCAGTATTGCCCATCATGTGCCTCCAGGCCCCCTCAGTATTGCCCATTATGTGCCTCCAGCCCCCCTCAGTATTCCCCATTAAGTGCCTCCAGCCCTTCAGTATTCCCCATCATGTGTCTCCAGCCACCCTTAGTCTCTCCCATCATGTGCCTCCAGCCCCTCAGTATTATCCATCATATGCATCCAGCCCCCTCAGTATTCCCCATCATGTGCTTCCAGCCCCCCTCAGTATCCCCCATCATGTGCCTCCAGCTCCCATCAGTATTCCCCATCATGTGCTTCCAGCCCCCCTCAGTATTCCCCATCATATGTCTCCAACCCCCCCCCCTATCATGTGCCTCTAACCCCCCTCTGTATTCCCCATCATGTGCCTCCAAACCCCCTCAGTATTCCCCATCATGTGCATCCAGCCCCCCTCAGTATTCCCAACCATGTTTCTCCAGCCTCTCTCCTTTTTACTTACCTTTGTGTCCCTCTTTCCTTCTTCCTCCGCAGTGCTCTTCTGACTTCTCACTTGCCGACTCTCCTAGCTCCGCAATGGTTGGTGTCTTCTGGCAGGCAGGTCGTAACCAACGTGTCGGTGACATCATCCCACCGGTGCCGTCATCTAGCACATGCACAAAGCTTTTTTTGGGACAGGTGAATTCTAGAGTTACCACCTTTTCAACAAGAAACACAAACTTCTCCACCCCCTCCGAAAAACATTGAAAATGACACCGTTATTTTTGCTGTTTGAATTTTTGATTTTTTTCTTTTTTTTTACTTTGCTTCAATATATATACAGTCCTACAGAAACAGCACATATTCTCTACCCATTACACATTACACCACCACCGTGTCCACATACTATTATCATTACACCCACCCCACATACTATAACCACACGTTACCCCCCCTTCACATACTATAACTACACATTACCCCTACCCTACATGCTATAACCACACATTAACCCCCCCACGCATTCTATAACCCTCACATTACCCCCACCTCCCATGCTATAACCTTACATTACACCCCCTCGCATACTATAACTCCACATTACCCCCCCTCGCATACTATAATTGGTACTTGTTCATCTTTGCGGCCCCCTGCTGGACGACGCAGAACACATGAATCAGTGCTTGTGCGGCCATTACCCCCCTCACATACTATAACCACACATTCTGCGGTCTTCCATTCTCTTCTTCCTCACCCTCCAAACTCTGTGGCACCTCTGCTTCTTCATGATGTTAACGTGCCATAGCAACACATACACAGTGCCTGGACGCAGTGGTCCAGGCACTGTGTATGTGACAATACAGGGTCTGGGAATAATACTATTCCTGGATATTTTATGGTCTCCGGGAGAAAAGGGTGCTCCTCCGGAAGTCAGGGATATTTCCCAAGATTCCGGGAGTCTCCCGGACTTTCCGGGAGAGTCGGCAACTATGAATTAACTAAATCAACTATATGTACTATTTCTGTATATGCTGACACAGTGTTATATATTGTTTAGTATGGAGTGACAAACCTGTTTTTGTTACTTGTATTTAAGCAGTGGTTATATTTTATCTTGGAAGTACCTTTTGTAGTTATATATACACTTGCACACATTTCATATATTTAAAAAGAAGCATGACCTGTATTTTCCTGTACAAAATAAGCCTGGTTCCAGCAATAGTCAGCCTCATTAGCCAGCCTCCTGTTAACACTAAATGGTCTTACTTTATCTGACAGTGTCCATATATTGACAATTGACAGACAGCATAATGTAACACATATTATGATAGATATTAGAATAACCCTAACTCCAATCCATTACCCTAACCCCAAACCTAACTGGAGCTGAAGGAGTGGACAAGACAGAGCTATACACATTGGAGGGTGAAGGGACAGGATAGAGCAAACAGAACAGAAAGGACAATACAGAGGGAGCTTGTGGATGGACAAGGTAATGTCGATCTAAACTTTGTTGATATATATTAAATGCAATATATTATATAGCAATAAACTCTAACCACTAGTCAAAGGTACTTCTCACCTCTGATAGAAGGCCTTAGAGCCATTCATTTATGTATACTTTCTTTACTCCTTTTACTGAATTCATGACATTTTAAACTGATGTGTATTTATTATTATATCCAATCTACAATCCACGAGAATATTGGCCTGTATTCAGAGTACCGGAAGTATAACATATACATCCGGTGTTTAGTGATTTTTACTACTGCACATGCGTATTAATTTTTTAACATAATCTATGTATCTTTTTCTTACGTAGATTGCGTAAATGCGGTCTTTCCTATATATGTTATACGTCCAGTACTCTGAATACGGGCCATCATTATTATTTGGACACAATAAGGCAACCCCCTTGAAGAAGCCTCGGCGAAACGCGCGTTGGTGTGCGTGTGAGTCTCCGGTGCACCGTGTGACTCACCTTTTCCTCCAGTGGCTACTTTTCTTTGACGTCCATCCTCAACCCAGCACAGGGAGGGTCAGATACATGACCGGAAGGATGAAGCACAGTCGTGAGACTGTTAGTTCTCTCCTATAGGGTAAGATGTCTTTGTGATTAGTGTAGGCGACGTCTCTGCAAGTTATTTTAACTTCATTATAGTCGAGTAGCCATCTGTATTTGCAATTTCTCAATATGGATCATATGTCTTTTCAATATTTCGCCTTTTAAAATGTTTAAGAATAAAATGTTTACCTTTGAAAAAAACAACACTCTTGCCCTAATTTATTAATAGGCAGCAGCTATACGAGCCCGTGAGTGTGCACCAAGTCTTTTCTCTATCGTGTATTTATTTGGACACAATCCAGCTGACTGAAGAAAATGTAACTAGGCTGAAAATTAAAAATCAGCATTAGTTCATTTCTATCTATTGCCTTATTAGAATCAAAAAAGTCAGAGAAGCATCAAAAACTTTAAAGATTCATATATTTAACTATTAACAATATATTGCAGCTGTGTAGGAATATAGATTTGGAAGGGATGATGGTACATTCTAACTAAGCAACCACTACTGAATAACGGGTTCCACAGACCCCTTAAAAAGTATACAAACAATAAAAAAACAATAGCTACATCACTACATCACTGCAAATTTCATATGAATTGTCCTGGGATGAAATGGAAAGTGGTGCTGCAAACAGAGGAGACAGATGCAGCTCTTTCCAAGTCCACATGAAGCATTTCGAATGAAATTCTTTTTCAAGGCGAACTTGAAAAATAATTTTTGTATTTATTAGGTATTTATTACTTTTACTATAGAACTTTAAGGTAACTTTTTATTTTTATGCTCACTGTTTTATCCACCCCATTTTATTTATTTATTTATTCACTGTGGGCCGTATTCAGACCTCCGGCTGCATTGCATATGCGGCCGGAGTTTACCGATATGAACTACTGCGCATGCGCAGTAATTTCATTATGCTATCTACGGATATTTTTGCAACGTAGATTGCATATATGCGGTCTTTAAGACCGCATATACGCAATCTACATTGCAAAAATTAACGTAGATAGCGTAACGAAATTACTGCGCATGCGCAGTAGTTCATATCGGTAAACTCCGGCCGCATATGCAATGCGGCCGGAGGTCTGAATACGGCCCTATATCACTGCAAATTTTATATGAATTGTTACCATTATTTATTTAGGTATTTATATTAATTATTAGAATATCAGTTTAGGAGCTTTTTAGGTTATATTCACACCTCAGGACCCTGCCTATTATTTTTTTTTAATTTTTTTTATAAATTGCAGCTGGAATAAACATATAAAAACACCATTTATTGTTTTGTTTATACTGTAATTATATAATTCCTATTTATTATTATGGAGTTCTAATGCAGTTTCATTATTGACATTGCAGTTAAATCCTCTTATTATAATAAAATTAATTAACATACTTATTATTAATTTGTATTTCATTTGCTTATCAATTATTATATTTAAAGAGATATGGCAATACAGAAGCCCTATATAAAATCAAATTGAAAATGACAGGCTGTAATGGTTGAATAAACCAACGCTGGTAAAGAAATAAAATTATTTAATAAACAATTACTAATGATAAAATAACATAAGACAACATGAATAACCCATGCATTGAATAGGAGCCCTGGAGGAGCAATACATGTAGAACAGTCAATATAGCAATTGATCATGAGTATGTACTAAGAGCTAAGGGCCTGGATTCAGAGCTGCACTTGCACCATTTTTTAGGTGCAAGTGTAGACCTGAGCAACACCATGTTGAACTGCAAGGGGAGGCAAATTTTAATTGTGAAAGCAAAATTATATTTAAGAGGTGAAATTTCTTAGCTTAACTTTGTTTAATAGATTAAACATAAAGCTATGAAGTATTTGAGTTCTGTGTGCAAAAGTAATGTATTTTCCCTGCATGTTAAAGATTTAAGATAAATGAGCACCCCTTACTTTGCAAAATGGTTTAGCCAAGCTGTACACATGCACCTGTTTTAACCTTACTCCCAAACTCTGAATCCAGGCCATGATACTTAACAGTTCCGGAGATAAGGCATGGACACACGAGAAAGGAAATCCACGTGGGTATATTATTTTCCAAATGTTCCCGATCTAGTCCAGAGAAATTGCCTTTGTAATAGAATCAAGAGCGTTGGTGGCCAGTCCGACGCTCGAGGATTAAAACAATTTAGAATAAATGCAATATTGATCCCAGTTGCACCAAAGCGTGTGGTTAGTGGCGGTCCGGCGGACCAGGACGGAGGGTAAACCCTCAATGCAATGCAGCGTGGTAGTCCTCAAATGAAGAGGTTAAGCAAAGACAATGCATATAGTGGTCAGGGAAATCCGTACCCGCCGTTGAAAAGTAGACCGCTCTTGGGTAAAGTTTCCTTAGCGTTATCAATTGAAAGTTCAATAAGCAGTCAGTATCCACTTTCCTGAGATAGGTCAGGGTAGCAGCTACAACAGGACTCCGTGAATGGGTAGACTTGTGACGTGTTTCATGCCCTCAAGGCACTTTATCAAGCAGAAATGGGTGTTTCATTTGCTCCTCCTATTTAAAGGGTTGATCTAATAATTAGGCAAACAGCTGTGGTTGCAGATGACGTGAGACCAGGGGCAAGTGAACACAAACACAATTTATATACATATAATAAACCAAAATTTCAGTTATCAGCGTTGGTAGAAATACTGAGCAAAAGCAAAGCATTCCATAATTAAGACAAAGTAAAGAGTTTAAATAAAATAGATAGCATTTGGTAACCGTTCAGTATAACCACTGATTGGCTAGCAGTGTCTGAATATTTTTGGGAAGTCTGTCTTATTTTAACCCTATGTAGATATAAGACTTCAATCTGTTGAGCACAGAATAATAAAGTCAAACCCAGTACAAAGTGGACCATAAGAAGCATACATTCAGTGAAATACAGATCAAATAATATATTAATACAATAATAATAATAATAATAATAATAATAGTTATCGTAATTAAGAAAATAATAATAATGCAGTGATGAAATCTTAACTCTGATAGTATATACAGATGTGTTGAGATTCAGAGCATATGAACATCAATCCCTAATAATCTAAATATATGGATGTATTTATCCAGTCAATTCAGCAAAGAAATGTATAATTAATAATCCAAAAAAAAAAAAATGTAATTCGAAATTAAAAATAATATGAAAAGAGAATATAATTTAACTGAGGCTGAACCTAAAACCCTAAAGTAGTAAATTCCAATACCTCATTAAGACCATCAGGCATTAGCGTTTGTAACTGTAATATCCACTTGATTTCAGCACAGTGTAGCTTATTAAATCTATTATGCCCTTGGGTGGTAGGTGGAATCACATCAACAACAAAGACCTGTAGGCCTGCAGGGTTAGCATTATGCACCAAATGGAAGTGTTTTGAGACACTATGTGTAAGGGATTTTTTTATTATATTTCTACGATGTTCACGTACTCGCCCCTTCAGTGACCGTGTCATACGACCCACGTACTGGAGCAGACACGGGCACTGAAGGAGATATACCACATAGTTAGTCTCACAGTTGGCAAAGTGATTTATAGGAAATCGCTTTTGTGTAACTGAAGAAATAAAAAAGGTTGACCAATGAGGAATAAAATCGCAGGTAAGACACCAAGTTTTTCCACACTTGAGAAAGCCAGTTGGTGCAAAGTGTAGAATTATCAGCCCTAGATTTGAACTCGCTGGGGGCAAGAATATTTTTTAAATTTAGATTTCTCTTAAAAATTATTTTTGGATTATTGTCTAATACATTCTTCAAAACTGGGTCACACTTTAAAATCCGGTAGTGTTTAATGATGATTTTCCTAATTAGGTAGGACTTATTGTTAAATTTGGAGATGAATGGAATAGAATCCTTTTTACAGGGGTTATTGGCTTCTCTAAGTTCTTTAGGGGATAAAAGATCCAATCTATCAATTGACTATACCTCGTTAAACGACCGTTGTAGCAGATATCCCCTGGATCTTAAGTAAATTATTATATTTAATTACAATTTTTTTTTCAGAACATACCTATAAAGTTTCATCTATTACTTGCATTGTGCTAATTGCATTGTGCATAATACTAAAAGTATTTAATATTTTTAAATAATGCTCTCTTTTGTGTTTGTTGTTGGTGTTTTTTTTGCTTTCTTTTATTCTTATTATTATTTTTACAACTTACACTTATACATATTCAACCATTTATTACATCTACCTTGTTATCAATTTCTTATAATACCTTAACAAATAATAATAATCCATAATAATTGAGAAATGAATCTCCATTTTCTTGAATAACTTTCTTATTTCTCCCTTTTTCTATATTATTATTAGTACATTTTTAAAAAATATATACTTACAAAATTATTTTACTAAATAAATAAATAAAAAATTATTAAAAATCTGCAACACCTCTCTATACATCCAGTATTAGGAAATTCAAAGCTTTGCCATTCCACACACTATTCACTCAGAATTCCATGGCAACAAATTGCATTAAGAGCATAATCAGCATGAATACTTTGCTGAGAATGTATCAGAATAAATCTTTTGTTAAGGTTCATGTTCATGTTCATGTAGCAATAAGAAAAAAAGGAAAGATACAATAAATCATGACAATAGGCCAGAACCAGACTATTGATTTTCATGCGATTAGCTTCCAGAGCAAAATATTTGCAAGGATCTGCAAGCACTGGGCCACAACACCTGTGTGTTTGTAATAAAGGACCGGATTCAGAGATCTGTGCTTGTGCGATTTGGAATCGCACAGGCTAATTTGACTACGGGCTATTCAAGGATGCACTTCTGTGCATCCTATAGCCGAATCTGAATAGCACGTAGGGTGCTCCTCTGAGTAGTATGCGGATGTGCAAGGCACATACAATGTGTTAAAAACTAGTCAGAGCCTTAATTGCTCTGACCTTTTTTTTTAACCTAAGTAAAAAAAAAACCCGTTCCCCCCGCCTGCCCCACTGCAACCTATGTTAAAAAATTAAATAAAGTCCCGGACGAAAGGGCATACTGCCGCTAGTAGAACTACAGGCACAAGCATGCCCATGAATGACAAGGCATGCTAGCGCTTGTAGAACTACTATTGCTAGCATGCCCTGCCCCAAATCCCTACACATGCCCATTTATTTTAAAAAAAACATACCGTGCCCTCTCCCCAAAAAATATGAAAACCTCCAAGCGCCCCACAAAAATCAAAAGAAAATAAATAAATCATGCCACATGTGCCCCTCTATAAATAGACAAATATGCCACAAGTGCCCCTCTATAAATAAAAACATATGCCAGAAGTGCCCCTCTATAAATAGACAAAAATGCCACAAGTGCCCCTTTAAAAATAAAATAAATATGCCACAAGTGACCCTTTATTAAAAAAATAAAATGCCACAAGTGCCCCTTTACATAGAAAATAAAATGCCACACCGGCGTGGGAAATACCGATTTTCATTGTGATACTTTGAAAAAAATCCCACGCTGGCAGAGGGTATATATATATACCCCAATGACAGAAGAACTGTCATTAGCACCGGGATGTCCTGCTTGCAGGACATAGTTTGCGTCGTCTGTATTGGGTTTTTTTTTGCCAAGACCTAGTTTGCGTTGTCTCTTCAGGTTTTTTTTTGCCAAGAGTACCCCCCCGGATTAAAAGCTTACAAGACTGGACCACCATCAGACCAGGTAAGTATATTTTTTATTTATTTCTGGCTATTTTTTGGGGGATTTAATTTTTAGAGGGACACTTGTGCCGTTATTTAGTTAGCTATAAAGGGGCACTTGTGGCATTTTATTTTCTTTGTAAAGGGGAACTTATGACATTTTATTTTCTATGTAAAGGGGCACTTGTGGCATTTAATTTTCTATGTAAAGGGGCACTTGTGGCATTTTATTTTCTATGTAAAGGGGCACTTCTGGCATTTTATTTTTTTAATAAATGGACACTTGTGGCATATTTATTTTATTTTTAAAGGGGCACTTGTGGCATATTTGTCTATTTATAGAGGGGCACTTCTGGCATATGTTTTTATTTATAGAGGGGCACTTGTTGCATATTTGTCTATTTATAGAGGGGCACATGTGGCATGATTTTTTTTATTTTATTTTTTGTGGGGCATGTGGAGGTTTTCATATTTTTTGGGGAGAGGGTACTGTATGTTTTATTTTAAATAAATGGGTATGTGTAGGGATTTGGGGCAGGGCATGCTGGCGATAGTAGTTCTACAAGCGCTAGCATGCCTTGTCATTCATGGACATGCTTGTGCCTGTAGTTCTACTAACGGCAGTATGCCCTGTCGGCCTAGACTTTATTTATTGAATTTTTTAACAAACGTTGAGGCGGCGGGGCAGACAGAGGAAGGGGTTAATTTTTAACTAAAAAGGTTTTTTTTTTTTACCTTTTTTTTTCAGCTCCGGTGAGTTGCCCTACGCTTACACCGTCCCTGAGATGGTGGATGCGTAGGGCTTGTACAAACTGGTGTGCACGGAAAAGCGGAGCTTTTCTCATTTAAATATCCTGGCACACCCCTTTTTGCTGCCGGAATCGGATGCTGGCGGATACACTAAAGTCCGCCAGCAATCCGACTTCCTTGCGCCTTTTGCGCATGCGCAATTGCACTAAATCGCTGCGCATCCGTGTGAATTTCACACAGATGCGCAGCTCTGAATCCGGTCCAAAACCACTACCACTAATCCACTAAACCAATACCACTAAACAGACACCTGTGTGTACCACTAATCCACTAAACCAATACCACTAAACAAACTTCTGCAAACCAAAACTTTTTAAAATTAAGCATATGGACATATCAGGATCCAGGGCCATGACCAGCAAATCTGGGGCCCTGGACACAGTCTGAAGCGCCCCGCTCAGACTGTGTGTTTTTACAATATGTGATATCACATGGGGGTGGGGCTCCACAGACCAGAAGCATATTACAAATGGAAGTTCTCCCTGCACATCAGCACTCTGTAGTTCAGCCTGCCAGGGACCAATACTAGTAAGAAAGTACCTATATATCTCTCCACAGTGTCCCTGGCAGACAGAGAGGGGAGCTTGAGGCTCCTGGGCCCCCTCTCAGTCCAGGCCTGGGACACTAGTCCTAGCTCTCCTGCCCCTGATGGCAGCCCTGTCAGGAAGTGTGGTAGTCTGGATGGGCACAAATGAATTGGGAAAATCCATCTCAACCAAACCCTTCTACAATTGTCAGATAATCTTACCTACCTCAGAGACTGGAACAAAATACAGACGATTAAGGTGTGATCAGGGCTAGATTAAGGGCCACACGGGCCTGGAGCTAAAAATGATCACGGGCCCATTGAAGTGGGAGTGACCAGTGATGCATGGGTGTCTCCAGTGTTGTAGGTGTGGCCAATTACATGTGGGCATGGTCAATACGAGAGGACATTGATAGCACTTCCCTCTAACTAACTACATCTCTCTTCCATAGTCACCATTGTGCATTGTAAAGTAAAGAGTGGAAATTACATCCCAACTGTTCCTTGTGTTTAAACAAGCACCTGGCTGATCATGACCTAACATTACTATAAGTGAGGAAGTAAGAGGCAGCCATACTGAGACATCTCTGCAAAGTTCCCCAACATACTCATATTTAGGAATTCCTATGGTAGGGCACAGATATGTAGATACAAACACATAAACACACAAAAAGTAGTAAAATAACAGGACGGCAATCAATTTTACTCCAGGCATAGGGGTAAATGAATTGAAAAAGTCAGAAGACTGGGTAGAAACAAACAGACTAGGGAGCTGATTCAGAGTTGCTCTTAAACCTTTTTTTAGGTGCAAGAATACAGCTCAGCTAAACCATTTTACAAAGTAAAGGGTGTTAATTAATTTTAAATCTTTTGCATACAGGGAAAATTCTTTACTTTTACACATAGAACTCACACACTGCATGGCTTTATGTTTATTCTATAAGATAGAGTTGAGCTAAGAAACTTCACCTCTTAATTCAAATTCTGGTATCACAATTAAAAATTGCTTCCCCTTGCAATTCAACATGGTACTGCTCAGGTCTACACTTGCACCTAAAGAAGTGTATGTGTAACTCTGAATCAGCCCTTAGGTGGGTAAGAGGGCCCTGCTTGCAAGCGGACATTACTTAGGATATGGGGTTTGATACACAAGGGAAACGATATATAGTATACAATATAGTGTTATTTATCATACAATGGACCTGCCAGGTTTAGTTGCTGTGTACTTATTACACTAATACTTAAATGATGAAAGCTCCCTATAAAAGGCAATTACTGAAAATATGTAACTGGATAACAAAACACAGTCCTGATCAAGTGCTTTACATAAAACAACAAAAGTACAGACAAAGTCATGCTCAAAAGTACAAAGCACATGTAAGCATTATATACATTTGAAAGTTTACCAATCTATAATTCAATAAGAGTATGATGAGGCCATATACCAACATTGTATAAATCAGGGGTTCTTAACTTATGGTACTTGGACAAATGACTGATGGTATGTGTGTGAAGGGAGAGAGCTGAAGATAGGAATTTAAGGGTAATGGGGATAAAATGTAATTGCAAAGTGGTACTTGAGTTGATTTTATAGTTGATTATCGGTTATCACAAAATAAAGACTGACAAAAAAGTAAAATGTCATAATGCATGGTAAAATCATAATGGCATAATCCACAGGCATTCATACAAAAATAAGCAATGTTAACTTCCCCTATCCCAGCTACAAAAGGATGGACTGAATTAATAACCTGCACTATCCTCAAAGTTACTTTATAATTGATTATACATTTCAACACAGAGGAGTGGGTTTTGCCATATATGGTGCAACATTGTTTTGTTTGTTTGCTTTATCTTTACAATAT
>WWET01004526.1:56191-70949 GCA_011038615.1 Limnodynastes dumerilii | reverse complement strand
AAAGACAAGTCTTTTGTCTGAAACGCCGGGACCCTGTATTTGTATTAAAATTGCCCCCCCTGAGGCATTGTTTGCACTATCTACAGTCTATTGAGTGCCATCTTTTTCAGGTTTAATATAAATAAATATATATATAAATATATATATATATTTGCACAATAAACTGTCAAGGGGTAGTTTTTAAAGCCACAGCCAAAAGCAGGATTAATTTTTGCTATTGTTCTTAATGGAACTTAATTAAGGATTAAGTAAATGTTCACCCATACCCCTTAATTGTTTGTCAGCTCTATTCTGTGTTTTGACCAATATTTAAACAAAAGGCTTTTGGAAATGGGAGTAAATACAAAATTGTTCACAAAATTAAACCTCACAAGCTCAACACGTCCATATTTCATTCCCATTACTGTCATATATTCAGTAGTCAGTTATGTTACTCACAAGTTTATAGTATTTTGATTATAATTGCATGCCCTGGTGGGAAGTAAAATGTTAAACATGCAAGTGTAAAGTGAGTCAAGTTGAAACTAACAGCAAGTTAAATAACTATGGACTAGAGGAGTGCTAAATGTCAGGAGTCACTTCCTTCCATCACAATGCTGAAATTACCTCTATTGATTTTCATGAGGTATGACTCATGATTCAGCGAATTTTAACCTTCCCCTCGATTGCCAAAACACTTCCTTACCTTGAACTCCTGTGTTAAGTCCCTCTGTCACAGAGAGGCAGGAGCATTTCCTGCCTGGCAGCCAGGGGAGGTCACATGATACACTGCGAGAGGAAGTTCTCACAGTGTGTGATTGCAGCCAGCGCTGGTGAACATCTTGCTATTCACTGTGCAGCTAAGCTAGCTTCATCTGAGAGTCACGCTAGAGTGTTTGGGCAGTGTTGCTGCGCAGTCACTGTGGAGCAGTGGCTAGGGACGGCTCTGGGCCATATTAACAATGAAGGCCTGGGGCTGTAATCCCATCCCATTGTTGATCCGGTCCTGGGTGTGCTTCCCAATGTGCTCTACAGTTGTTTATTCCAATATACACTATTGCTGTTCTTTTCTGTGTACATTATAGTTGACGAATTTGTTCATTTATAATTACGCTGGCTGTAGGACTCCATAAGATGTTGAAAGGAAATATCACATCTATGGTACACGTGTCATCTCTACATAGTTACAAATTTGTGTAAGGCTATTAAGGTGTAAAACATTTTGCATTATGCATGGACTTGGTCAGCTCCGTAACTTATTGACAATCCATCCATCCATGACATCATATCACACTTTAAAACCAAAATGTTACCCACAGTTAGGTAATATGGCTGAACATTTCCCTTGTAGACTTATCTACTACCCCTAAATATAACTATTCTTTTAAATCAATTGTTCTTGTTTCACTGAAGACAGTTTGTATAATCTTTCACAGATGACAATCCAACAAGGGATCATGATTTCATGAGACAAAATCAGTCCTCTAAAAAAATTGTCCACTAAAATCTCTGAAGACCAGAGTTAGCATATGGGGATCTTTAATAACTCCCCGAGAGCTGAAATGTATGTGAGAACTAAGATTGTTGCACTATAACTCAGGTCTCTTCCTCTTTATTGCGAAAGAATGGTGATATCTGCAGTGCTCAGTACAGATTTTAAAACAGAAGTTAGCAGCTATGGTATTGAAACACAATGGGAATCCTAGCAACCCAGAAAATTTAAACTATATACATCCACAGTAACTAATGGTAGTGTTGTGGAAAAAACAAGACAACGTTGGTTCCAAATCTTAATGAGTTATTATTGATAACAATAGCAACATTACAATAAAGTGACATATAAACATTCACTTACAAGTAATATGATGCACTGCTCCCTTGAGGTGGCTGTTAGCAAGAGGTCATCAACATACTGTACAATAGTGACCCCTATTGGTGATTGCTTTTTATCTAGGACTTGCTTCATTACCTGACTAAATTCAGATGGCGAAGAAACCATTCTTTGAGGCAACCTAGTCCAAGCATACTGTTGTCCCTCAAAAGTGAAGGCAAACAGATACTGGGAGTCAGGATGCACGGGCTCACTGAAGAAAGCGTCAACTAAATCTATCACACTAAACCAGGAGGCATCCGGTGGGATTTTCCCTAGAATAGTGTGAGGGTTTGGGACAAGCGGGGCATCCTCCTGAATCATTTTATTTACTGCCCGTAGATCATGGACCAAGCAAAACTGTCCTGGTTTCCCAGGCTTGACCACAGGATATAGGGACGTGTTTACTGGGGACTTTGTAGGATCCCCTGTCTTACAAAAGTTTTGATTTGGTTTCTCACACCATTGATTTGCTTCTTACTAAGGGGGTACTGAGGTAATTTAACTCCAGGTCTGAGCTTGATAACCACTGGGTCTGCCTGTCTGATCAAGCCCACCTGTCCACCTTTAGTAGCCCAGACATCCTGGGGTACGTCCCTTAGGTCGGGAGGAATTTCCTGGTCTAGAGGATGGTGAACTACCATCAGAGGGACCAGACTTTCTAAGGTATTATGGTCCTCCGATCCATCATATGTAGTCACAATAGGTCCATCCTCTGTTTACTGAATGTTTGCTTTAATTTCATCAGTGCATCTCTTCCCAATAAATTGCAAGGAACAGTGTCACTGAGGACAAAGGAGAGGGAAGTGCTGATTGGGTCTGTGTTTCTACAGTCTCCCTTAGTGTGATAGGTCTACCTCCCAGGCCTACAGCATCTATTAATTTAGAAATGTTGAAATTTGGGGCTTCTGATCTTATGAAAACACTGCGGCCGCTCCAGTGTCCACCAGACACTCCACTGAGTAAAAAGACATTTCAGAGAGGGTCAAGTGGACTAAGGCATCACCCCCCCCTGCTTTCAGAGATAACTGGTAACACTGGAAGCCCTCCCCATCATGCACTCTCCTGCCCTCCCTTTTTTGGAGCTAAGCAATTCCTAGCAATGTGGCCCTGTTTCCCACAGTTAAAGCATTTAACCTTTCTGGGTTCCCAATTATTGTTCCCCCTGAACTTACCTTTATGGGGGTTTCTGGATGTATCGACTATCATCACCCTCTTGCTCCTCTTCTCTTGCACTTCTTGTATATTTCTCTGGATCAAGCTGGCTAGGCTCGTTAGTGCCGGGACTGATTTCTCTCGCCAGTCAGCATGGGCTGAGACCAGTTTGTCATGTATTTCCTTATTAAGTCCCGAAACTAATGTGGCAGTCAGCATTTTTCCATACCTTGATCTTCCAGGTCACCTCCGGCTTCTTCCACCACCAGCCTAAACCTCTCAAAATAATCCTCCACTGGTTTCTTAGCTTTTTGTTGAATATTTGTCGCTCGAACCCAGGACTGTGGGGGAAAGACTTCCCCAATTTTGTCCCTTATTTTAGCAACATACCTTAATGTTTCCCGAGCGTAGTTCTTTCGTTCCGATGGGTCTGATGGTAAGGCGAGCCAGGTGCAAATCGCGGTGGCATCGATCTGACCAGCTACTGATTTAATTATCTGTAGCAGGTCTCTCCATGTGGGGTTGTAACTGACCGCAATATTATGCAGTTTATTTGCAAACCCATATGGATTATTTTGTGGCTTGGGGACAGATGAAAGGAATCCCTTCATCTCCCCAGGTGCCAGGGGACATGTTGAATAACCCTCCTATCCAGCTGTCCACCTGTACTAGGAATGAATTTCTCTCAGACAGGATAGGCTGAGGCTTGAGGTGAATGATATTCCTCAGCCATCTATTTCCTCTTGATTTATTCAGGGAGTGATGAGAAGCTCACCCCCCACTTCACTTTCCAACAGAGCCAAATGAAAACCAGCAAGGAGCATATAGCTGTATTTGCCCTCTAATGTCATCTATGTCAAACAACACAAGTAATGGATATTCTAAGCCAGAAGTATGGTTTTTCATGAGAGACTAGCCTGCAGCTTTGGGACACGCCCTTCAGTGTACTCAGTGGACTCAGGACAGCATTATATAGGGCTGTCAGATAACAGGCCGAGAGGTGATCAAAGATCGCTCGCTCTTGTTCCCAGGGAGAGCCCCGGCAAGGGAAAACAACAGAGATCTTAAGTACACACTTTAGACATCACTCCTTTCATGACTGGACCAATCCGAGGTAGACTAAATGAACAGTTCTTCTTATCGGACACCATCTTGAAGCTAGCTGGGTGGAGATGCCACAGTGGGATGCTGACATTATTGTTTTCTTCAGCAATGCAGGATGATTCAGCAAATGTAGTGAAAAACTTTGCTTGTTTGTTACTTTTATATTGCCTTTAAGCATCAAAATTATATTTAGAAGAGGGTAAGATGGAAGGATTGCTTGATTTCTCCCTATTTGGGTTTCATCAGAAAGTGACTTTCTGATGAAACCCGAATAGGGAGAAACGCAACAAAGTGGTATCCAATTGTTGAATGGCTGGCTAACCTAAGACCAGAGTATTATCAAGAGGGAGCTGAGCAAAGCTAAGATTTTTTTCTAATGGTGGCAAGCTGAATTAGCAGGACCACACATAGTGAGTGGAACCAGACGGAGGAATCTCTACTCGAGGTGGAACTACTATCCAATAGGAACTCCCGATACACGCCATCAGTGCATACGGACCCATTACCACTACACAAGTGAACCACCTGTACCGCACGACACGTTGTCAGGGAGACCAGCAGCCGGACCGAATTACATCTGAAGCTGTAACATCTCCTGGTCATCATACACTGGGGAGAGACCAACAGGTCGGTTTATACTGCACTCCACAGCCCTAACAATTGGGTCCATCTCTTTAGCGAGACACTGAGAACAGCACCGTGAGTCGTGGCCATAAAATTGTACATATTGCTATATTTACATCATAAGAAATTGCTCCCTATCTATTATATCCACCACAATACTCAAGTACACTACCAAGCAGAAATATAGGTGGACACAACTAATATCTGGAAAACGGCTTGCTATAGCTATCTACCATAGCCATCATTATTAGGATTAGAGCCGATAATCTTCATTGGACTACTAATGATCATATTCATGATATATGTGGGGCCCCACTAAGTAGTTGTCTTTGATATAGCTGGATATATTTAGAATCTAACCATTTACTGTTTTATTGTTCTTTTATTTTATTTGTTATATGCATGTAATTTTATACATGTGGTCTTTTTAATTATTTGAGTTAACCATACTCTCTACTGATGAGCACAAAAAAGGCAGGTTGTTTATTCAAAGCATAGTCTTTTCTTCTATAATTATTTATATGATGTAGATATTTTATATTTTTGATATATATTTATGTTACACTTACAAGCAGTCATTTTTTTTAAGAAAGAGTATGTTTCTTTTTATTAACTTTATAACACCCAGAGTATTACTTCCCTGTTACTAATTATTCGGGACTCTCTTTAAATGGGAAATCAACCTACAACATAAACTCTTTGAGGAAACCTCCATGATTGTGGGTGCTCTCCAGACCTTATTGTATTGGATTAAAGAGATTCTACTTGTGGAAAAGACCTCCTATTTTTCATGGAGATAAACCATCCTTGCGCTACCAGCGGGACCATTTTTTACAGATCCGGGACCCAATTGCAGTGGAGTCCAACGTGGCTCATGCTAATAATCCTATTGCTCACCCTCAGCCGAGAGACACTGGGTATTTACCACCTGTGATATTACCAGACATAGACCCAGGATATATTTGCTTGGGAGTCAGCTGCGCCTCATGCTAAACACCGGACATTGCCTTTCACCGTGACCGCAGTGTGAATCTAATTACTTATTAGATTATTTTTTGAAGTGCAGAGTTAAAACCAGGAAGGAGTTTGTACTGAGTGTTGAGCTGAGAGAATCTGAGTGCATAATTGAAGCAATTTGTTTTGTTTGTTGTATTTTGTTGGTGTATTTTTTTTTCTCTCTCTGTTAGAGATAATGGGTGGGATGATTACACTTTTTGATACAACTGCTAGTAAGAGCTCTATTTAACAGGAGCTGGTAAGCAATTGCATTGAGCTTGCGATTGCAATTGCATTTTTTTTTAAGTGCAGTTTTTTTAAAGTTCATAGTTAAAACCAGGAAGGAGTTTAAACCAGGACTGGGCTAGCTAAGGTTAGTAGTTTCAAATACACTGTAGTTTAAGAAGAGTTAAGTTATACATAATGGGCCTGATCCAGACCTACGATCATGAAACACTCGTGTGCGTAGCGTATTTACTCCAGCATACCTCTGATGCACTCCCCTAGGCACTCCCCCCTGTTCGTACTAACTTTTGCCGTCTTACACTGAGCAAACCCTACCCTAACTTTTCCAAGCGTAGCTATGGCCATCGTTAAGCTCCTTGCATAGTTACGAAGCTTAGCATGCCCATAGTGTACAATTTAAACGGCTCACCCCTCCCTTGATGCGTATTTACGGCTTTCATATGGCAGACACGCTCCCTCGACCATAGTAACGAAGCAGGTACGCTCAAGGCCCATACGCTCAGACTTTCGTAGCGTAACATGAGCGTAGCATCGGCCCTGAGCATACGCAGTAAGTACAAATGTCAGTTTTTACACTTACGACCATCGTAAAATCGCACCCGAGCGTAGGTCTGGATCAGGCCCAATAAGAGCAGGATTGCAAATCTCCCTCAATGCATGTCTTGGAGCAAGTGTTCCAAGGTACATTCCTCTGTGAGAAATGTGAGCACTTGGTCTCTTTGGAAGCCCAGGTAACTGATTTATTTATTTATTTATTTATTTATTAACAGGTTTTTATATAGTGCAATTAGATTACGAGGCAATCAGTGACACAGGCCAACACAGTAGGTGACAGATTAGTTGTGGATAGGTAGATTTGCGTATCATCTGCATAGAGATTATACTGAAATCCAAATGACTTTACTAGCTCTACAAGGGAAGTTGTAAGTTGTATAAATAGAGTATAGCAATGGACCCAACACTGAGCCTTGCGGTACTCCAACAGATAGAGGAAGAGCAGGGGATGTGGATCCAGAAAAGCGAACACTGAGCGATTAGATAAGTAGGATGTGAAACAGGAAAGAGCAGTGTCTGAATACCCAGCGATTGTAACATTTGTATGAGAAGAGAGTGGTCAACAGTATCAAAAGCAGCAGAAAGATCCAGTAGTATTAGAACAGAGTAGTATCCTTTAGATTTTGCAGTGATTAAGTCATTGACCACCTTGGTCAATGCAGTTTCTGTGGCTTGCCGGGAATAAAAGTCTGACTGAAGAGGATCCAGAAGATTGTGTGAGGAGAGGAAGCTAGAAAGGTGAGTGTAGGGCAAGGAAGTTGGGAAATAGGATGATAATTTAAGGGAGAATTGGGGTCAGAGTTTTGTTTTTTCAGAATTGGGGTAATCAGTGTATGCTTGAATAAAGAGGGGAAGATACCAGTAGAGAGAGAGAGATTGCAGATTGTAGTTAGGATAGGAATAAGCACAGGAGATAGACATCGACTGACCTGTGAAGGTACAGGATCAAGAGGACAAGTAGCAGAGTGGGAAGAGCAGAAAAGAGCAGATATTTTTTCTTCATTTGTGGGTTGGAATGAGGACATGATGCCTGGGTGTGGATGAAAAGGGCTGAGTAGTATGTTAGCTGATAAGGAGGAGGAGGAGGACACTAATTTCAGTCTGATCTTGTTAATCTTGTCCTTAAATTACAATGCAAGATCTTGAGCACTGATGGTAGATGGTGGATTTTGCACAGTAGGGAGTTAAATGTGCAAAAAAGGCATTTGGGGTTAGAGGCCTGAGTAGAAATGAGAGATTGAAATTATCTAAAGCAGATCATTGCAACATTGAAGGAGATTGCAAATCTTGAGCACTGTCTACAGCTCACTGTTGATGCTTTAGCTGAGCCGGGTGGAGAAGAAGAGGATACACAGGTAGGCAGCTGGGTAACAGTTAGAAGGGGTGCCAGGGGAAGGAAGGGGCAGGCCAGTTCTCAGCTGAGAAATACCAGAAGATTCGACAGATTGGAAGAAGATACTGTAATAGTCTGTTCAAAAGGGGCAGGGCTGTATGAGACTGCTTCCTCTAGAAGCCAGGGGAACAGTCTCTCAGACTTAGAGGGGACCTATCAGAGACCTAGGGTGATTGTGGTAGTAGGGGATTCAATTATTAGGAAGGTAGATGGGACAATCTGTTACAGGGACCGTGCATGCCGAACAGTGATCTGTTTTCCTGGTGCTTGAGTTTGACATATCGCAGATCGTATGGACAGATTGTTGGGAGGGGTTAGGAATGACCCAGTAGTCTTGGTGCATGTTGGTGCCAATGACCGGGTTAGAGGAAGATGGGGTGTCCTTAAGAATTATTTTAGGGACCTGGGCCTCAAACTTAAGGCAAGGACATCCAAGGTAGTTTTTTCAGAAATACTACCTCTGCCACGCACTAGTCCAGGGAGGCAGAGGGAGATTAAGGAGGTTAATACGTGGCTAACAAATTGGTATAGGAAGGAGGGTTTGGAATTTTAGAGCAATAGGCTGTTTTCTCAGTTAGATGCCATCTTTGTTGCCGGGATGGATTGCATCTGAATGAGGAAGGGGCTGCTGTGCTAGGGGAAAGAATGGTTAGTGGTTGGAGGAAATTTTAAATTAGGTTTTGGGGGGAGGGGCAAGAAAGTATTTATGGGATACACATCGAGTGCAGTAAGGGGGAATTTAATAAGAGTCAAGGGTGGGGGAGAGGTGGGAAGGGGAAGTGCAGCCATTAAGAAGTTTCCCTTGTTAAAACCATTAAGAAAAACAGCCTTAGCAAAGGAAAAACGAATAACAAAGGAGGAAATAGACTTAAGTGTTTGCATGCAAATGCAAGAAGCCTGTCGGGTAAAATGGGGGAGTTACTCTGTTCAGGAGGGATAGGTTAAATAAAATGGGAGGAGGAGTATGTCTTTATGTTAAGCCAATGTTAAAACCAAGTATAAAGAAAATTATCTATGAGGGCATTGGTGATAATATAGAGGCTTTGTGGGTGGAAATATCCAGTGGAGGTAGTAGTTCAAAGATGTTGCTGATAGGGATATGCTATAAACCACCAAATATTAGTTTAATTGAGGAACCCCAACTTCTACAGCAAATTGAAAAGTCTGCACAGCTAGGTCAAGTTTTAATTATGGGGGATTTTAATTATCCAGACATTGGCCCAGAGCCTTGTGAGCGAATTTATGCGTGGTGGACACGTAAAATCACGATTTGGTAAGTACTTTGCATGCGCACCATAGAAAATACGCTCCGTAATGTAGCGTAAATGTGAACGTATGGGCCATTCACGTAAATCCTTACGCGTGGGCGCGCCAATTTTACGTTAGTCAAAAATACGTCTGAAATACGCTATGTAGGCGGGGGTTTTTATTTAAAGTGTACAGTATGGGCGTGCTTAGCTGCGTAAATACGTGTTGCTCATACGTACGTGAGCGGATGATACGTGTTGCCCATACGTACGTGAGCGGATGCATGGACAAAAGTTAAGGTAGGGTTTGGAAAGCGGATCTCGGACAAAATACGTCCATTCAAGGGGTGTACCAAGGGGAATGTATAGAATGTACGCCCGCGTAAATATGCTACGCGAATAAACGTATTGCAAGCGGAGTTCTGGATCTACCCCATTGATTGGAGTACTGAGACTTGTGGTACAGTTAGGGGAAGCAGGTTTCTAAGCATGCTAAAAGATCATAACGTCCCAATTAGTAGAGGAACCAACTAGGAAACGGTCTAAACTGGACCAGTAATAACAAATAATGTAGAGGTAATATCAAATATTCAAGTAAGGGAGCATTTGAGAAACAGTGATCATAATATGATCACATTTGAAATTAGTTTCCAGAAGCAACAGTATAAGGGTTCAACTAGGACTTTAAATTTTAGAAAAGCTAATATTAATATGCTAAAGGAGTCTATAAAAAGCATTGACTGGGATGCAGGTTTTTAAGGAAAAAAATACAAATGAAAAGTGGGCTGTCAAAATGATGTTAGAAACATATGAATGTGGATGTTCTCGGTGCAGTATCAAAGCACATTAAGAGAAAGTTAAGTGGAAGAGCAAAGTGTGGAAGAAAAAGGAGCACAAGCAGCAGGGATGACCAGAGCCTGGAGAGGATTGTCAGGAAAAGGCCATTCAAAAGTGTGGGGGAGCTGCACAAGGAGTGGACTGAAGCTGGAGTTAGTGCATCAAGAGCCACCACACCCAGACGGATCCTGGATATGGGCTTCAAATGTCGTATTCCTCTTGTCAAGCCACACCTGAACAGCAAACAACGTAAGAAGCATCTTACCTGGGCTAAAGAAAGAAAGAACTGGTCTGTTGCTCAGTGGTCCAAAGTCCTCTTTTCTGATGAGAGCAAATTTTGCATCTCATTTGGAAACCAAGGTCCCAGAGTCTGGTGGAAGAATGGAGAGGCACAAAATCCCAGATGCTTGAATTCCAGTGTGAAGTTTCCATAACACCTCACCAGTGCCACAGGCTGATAGCATCCATGCCATGCTGCATTGAGGCAGTAATTTGTGCAAAATGGGCCCAAACCAAGCACTGAGTACATATGCATGATTATACTTTTCAGAGGGCTGACATGTCTGTATTTAAAAAACTTTTTTTTATTATTTCATGTAATATTCTAATTTTGTGAGATTTTGATTTTGAGGTTTTAATCAGCTTTAAGCCACAAACATCAAAATTAATACAAATAAAGGCTTGAAATATCTCACTTTGCATGTAATGAGTCTATTTAATATTTTAGTTTCACCTTTTAGGTTAAATTACTGTAATAAATGAACTTTTGCACGATATTCTCATTTTTCGAGTTTCACTTGTACGCGTAAGCTCATTCCTATAGATATGTAAAAATGTAAAAGAATCGAGTCTAAACCAATGTGGCTAAATAAAAAGGTTAGGGTTGAAATGAAAAACAAAAAGCATGCATTTAAATTGTTTAAAACTGAAGGAACTCAGGAGTCCTTCCATATCTATAAGGAATGTAATAAGAAATGCAAAAAGGAAATCAGATTAGCAAAAACAGAGACTGAAAAACAAGTTGCAAAAGAAAGTAAGACAAACCCTAAAAAGTTTTTTAAGTATATAAATGTCAAAAGGATCAGAAAAGACAATATAGGACCTCTAAAAAGTGGGATGGGTGGATTGATAAATGATCAAAAAGGAAAAAGCAGAGAAAGTGTTTACTAGAGAGGAACAAATGTTAGGAAGAATACATAAAAATGAAAATGCAACCAGACCATTACTTAATATTTGTTTGACAAAGGAAGAAGTTCAAAGGTGGTTGAAGAAAAGTAAGATTAATAAAGCTCCTGGCCCTGACGGCATACATCTAAGGGCTCTTATGGAGCTACATTCAGAAATCGCTAAACCGTTGTTTTTAATTTTCATAGACTCAATTTCATCAGGCTGTGTACCAAGAGATTGGCTTATAGTAGATGTAGTGCCATTGTTCAAAAAGGGAATAAGATCACAACCAGGTAATCATAGACCTCTGAGTCTGACATCAATAGTTGGGAAACTACTAGAAGGTATACTAAGGGATAATATACAGGATTTCTTGATGTGCAATAAGATTATTAGTGGGAATCAGCATGGATTTGTGAAAGTAGGTCATGCCAAATTAACCTAATTAGCTTCTATGAGAAAGTTAGTTTTAACTTAGACCAGGGTAGTGCAGTAAATGAGGTCTACTTAGATTTTGCAAAACCTTTGATATAGTGCCACACAATAGATTTGTCCACAAAATAAGGGAATAGGGTCTAGGAAACAACATTATCCATTTGTTGAAACAACATTATCCAACCAGTTGGATAATAGGAAACAGAGAGTTATGATAAATTGAACTTTTTCTAATTGGTCAAGAGTTTTAAGTGGTGTACCTCAAGGTTCTGTGCTGGGACCACTCCTTTTTAATATATTTATTAATGACCTTGGTGATGGTTTAGAGAGCAAGGTTTCCATTTTTGCAGATGACACTAAACTATGTAAGGTAATAGAATCTGAGCAAGATGTAGCATCTCTGCAGAGGGACTTGAATAAACTAGAGGATTGGGTGGCCAAGTGGAAGATGAGGTTCAACATAGATAAATGTAAGATTATGCATTTAGGGATCAAAAACAAGCATGCAATCTATAAATTAAATGGGGTAAATTTAGGAGAATCTTTAATGGAAAAGGATTAAGGAGTGCTTGTGGACAACAGACTTAGAAATAGTGCTCAATGTCAAGCAGCAGCTGCAAGGGCCAGTAAAGTATTAGCATGCATAAAAAGGGGCATAGATGCAAGGGAAGATTGTGTAATTTTGCCACCATATAAATCATTGGTAAGGCCTCATCTCGAATACGCAGTTCAGTTCGTGACACCAATCCATAAAAAAGCCTTTTTGAAACTAGAAAGGGTTTAGAGAAGGGCAACAAAATTGATAAAGGGTATTGAGTCATTAAGCTATGAGGAACGGCTAGCCAGTTTAGACATGTTACTTTATAAAAGAGGAGTCTAAGAGGACATATGATTAATATATACAAATATATTAAGGGTCAATACAGAGAACTTTCATGGGAACTTTTTACCCCAAGGACACCCTCTAAGGTTAGAGGAAAGGAAGTTTCACAACTAGCAAAGGAAAGGGGTCTATACAGCAAGGGCAGTCAGGATGTGGAATTCAATGCCAGAAAAGGTTGTGATGGCAGTTTCACTTGATATGTTTAAGAAAGGGATCGATAAATTTTTAGCAGAAAAGGAAATCCGGGGTTACCAGGACCACCAATTTAAATGAAGGACAGTAGTGGAGCCAGAGAGAAATAGGGCGCCATCATGGGTTAGCAGGATTTTTTTTTCTCCCAGATTGTAACAGTTTGGAGGTTGCTTTATATGGATTAACTTCAATTATAAAGATGGGGATCACAGGAGATCCAAAATAGGTTAAACTTGATGGACTGTTGTCAACCTCATCAACTATGTACTTGTTTGCCTCCTACTTCACCGTTGTTTATCAAGACAACTTTCATACTGCACAGTATTATCCTGACTATAATCTTCATTAATCCATATTAATTATACTATCAAGTTTCATCTATACATCGTATTTGGAAAAATCTTACTAATGTTAAGATCCTAGAAGGTTCCAGCCCACTGCCTAAAGAGTCACTCCCCTTGCAAACAGCGGTGGATCTTAAATTTAGACTACCATTGACTAGCCCTAACTCTACGCTGTCATTTGGGATCTTAAGTGACGTGGTAGCGTTCATTTAAGATCCTAAGTGTCAGCCCGCGCCCACTTTCCCTCATTTCCCTGCCTCCCCCCGCCCATTTCCATGCAAATCCTTAAGATCTTAAAGATTCGCTGCACTTAAGATCTTAAGTGCTTGCGTGCGATTCAAACTTACGCTCTTAGCGAATTTACGCTCCTAACCGCTACGTAGACGGCGTTGCACTATTACTACGCATGCACAGTTTTGCGAATTTTCTAGGATCTTAAATATACGCTCCTAAGTGCCATGGAAATCGTATCTCTGAATCAGGCCCATTGAGTCAGATAACATTTGGATCAGATACATTGTTTGTTTTTCACTTAATATACCTGGTTAATTATTCTGCAGATTACAGATCTATCCTTGCCTTATATTCATCTCTAGGTACCCCTATACAAAAAATACATTTACTGCTGCTTTCTCAAAAAAACTAATTTTTTTTAGAAACATAAATGCTTTCAAGCTGATTAATCAGAGGCATTTCTTCAACACTGCCCTTATCTTCATTCAAAATATCCAGTCCACCTACTGTTTTGTCTGCAACTCCTTCACCAACCTCATCTTTATTTGTTACCTTGTATTTACTTTTTAGTGCTTCAGAAAAGTAATGTTACAATTAAGCACCAATAAGAAAGTTGTACCGAGAAATATTGTAATACTCCATTTTGCAGTTGTAGTAACTGCTAGTGACTGGAAAAAACTGTCAGTGACATTTTGAAAGCAGTCAAACAGAACTAAACATAATACATTCATAGCAATGAACTATTGATGGACCCTAAAATATTTAATTTGAGGTTAAATTTCTCTGAAAAATGAATTGCCTCGACAATTTATTCTGCCAGAGAAAGTTGGCATCTCTGCCTTATTATCAAATCACCCAACACATTTCATCTGTTTTTCTTAAAATATATGTTTAAACTTTCAGAATCAAAGAAACTAGTAAGAGTAGTATTATTTAACAGTTGTATATTACATGTATTCTGTGTACAAATTATGCTTATATAATTAATATATGACTGCTTCATAAAATGATTTTTTTTACTAAAAGGGTACTTTGATTATGTGAGCAATATTTATTTTTAAACGTATAAATACATCTATTTTAAATAAAAAGGGAACTGAGCTATTTTTATAACTTGACATCGGATTATATGCACTATCAAAATGCCAAAATATGCATGCAAATATGCACTAAAAAAGGGCGAAATATGCACAAAATATGCACAATCAAAATACTATTTATTATTAGAATTAACGTTTATTTTCACAATATATGGGAAGCAGTACTCACATGTTGATCGGTCTGGTATTTTTTTGATGAGGGTATTCGCTTGTCACAAACCTTGCAGAAAATCACAGCGCCATCAGTGGTAAATTGGCCGGGTAATTTTTTATCCAAAATGCCATTAAAGTCTGGGCATTTTTTTTCACTGGCGGCATTATTTCAACAAAAATAAGATTTTCATAGGTTAACATAGCGAGCAATTGAATGACAAACAATTGAATTGCGTGAAGCAAC
>WWET01004526.1:24167-48381 GCA_011038615.1 Limnodynastes dumerilii | reverse complement strand
GGGGGACTGGTGAGGCACTTTTTTTTTTATTTTGCTCCTAAGCATTGGAGCACACGTAGTAGCATCACGTATGGATGCTATTGCGCATGTGTATAACGGTGAGGGGCATAATGGCTTTTATATAGATAGATAGGAAGAACAAGGAACTAAACAAATGCAGCTGCCCATCTGGCACCCACATAGGACATGCCAGGAGTGACAACACTAAGCTGTCTATGACTGGCAGGTTTATGGAGTGTTTAGTCTATAGGCCGGATTTACTAAGCAGTGATTTTTAAATCACTGTTATTTTTGCGATTTTCAATGCAATTATAAAATCACTGAATTTACTAAATGTAAGGTGTCTGAAAATCTCCAAATATGCTGATTCTTCTAAATTGCCATTTTTATAATCGCCATGGGGATTTGGAAAAGGTAGTATATAAACTCAGGTGAGAAAATAGAGGTAGGTGTGAGTGTTGATTTAGTAGAAATCGGCACTCACTTTGAAAACCCCCCCACCATTTTTATGGAAAAAAAATGAAGTAAATATTTTTGTAAATAATTAAATAATCCTTAATAATAAGTAAAACCTCTGCCATGGCATGCTATGAACCCTTAGCTATGTATTGAAGGGCTTGAAGTGTCTTTTAGTACTAGCAGATGATAGCTAAGCACTGTCCTTTCACCGGCAAGGGTGGTGAAGGGTGTCATCTGTCAGCACAGGACAGTGCTATGCAAGGTAAGTATATAACTCATTCTGCACTCATACACTTATTAGTGTTGAGTGCTGTCTGATCTGTCAGTCACTGACAGGTTTAGACACATGTGCAGAGCAGCCTCTGCATCCCCAACACACAGGGAACGTGGCTCAAGTCCGCCTTTCCATCCAGTCGTCTGCCAGCCCACTTTTTGTGGGACCTGACTTTCTCTACTTTAGACCCTGACAATTAATACATACTTTAACACTTTTACAACTCTGTATTAAGAATAAATGTCCTGAAAGAGATTATATCTGTGCAACTGTCATTGTTGGAAGTTAATAATAAAAAAAGTTAATTGCATTATTTTTCTTAAACTCTTGCTTTGCTCTAAGCTATTACTATAGGACTGGATCCTGCCCTTGGAGGTCTGTCTGTTCGCACAGCAGAGGGCTGTAGCAAATCCCTCATCAGTGGTCCAGTGGACCAGTGGTCTGTACGACTGTTGATTCGCACAGGGAACCTGATTCAGACTACAGGAGACCTGATTCAGACTACAGGAGACCTGATTCAGACTTTAGAATGCTTTAAGAACGCACAGAATAGCAAAAGTCCGCACTTACGTGGCAGGTGCACTCTCATGATAATCCCCTCTGGCGGACAGAATTTAGCTGACTTCGCCTCCCATAGCCCTACCTTAACTTCTTCATGTGTATCATTGCGCGGACTTAGTGAATAAACATTCGGAAGCACCAAACCTAGCCCACACTTTATCATTTAAATACCTCCCTCCACCAACATTACGGATTCTCACACATACAGAGTATAGTTCTGTCCTGTCGTGAACATGTTGAAATCAACTCAGCACTCAGCGTACAAATTCGGCTGAAGGATGGAGATATGGATCCGGTCTAAAGCTTGTAGTTCTATTGTTCTACATACAGGAAGTTCTTTGACAACCACTAATGGTACCCTGGTGACACTATTAATATGGGTAAATTTAATCATAGTATTCTAAAGGCAAGACCTGGACATATTATTTAAAGGTTCAGTGTCCAGATCCCATGTCTCTCATGTTCTATTACACTTGTAGGCATATTATGTGGCTGTGACAAGCAATTGTAATTAATACAAGAGGTACAGAAAGACATAGGATTAAGGGAATCAGTTGACACTCGCTAATATCTTGACCTTTTGTCTATGTTGTTATTGCAGCAGATATTGCATAGTACAGGACAGAAATTGTTGGTATAATCCAGAAGGATCTTTCTTTTATGACCCCTCTGACAGCTAAGCCAACCCAACCATTAGATTAATGAGCTCTTACACCATTAAGTGCTGTGCTAATTTAATGGAGGCTCTCTGTAGTTCGTGTAATTATTTTTTTTATCTTTTTATAATTTTATATTTCAGTATTGATTATAAAATTTTAATAGCCCTATATAATATGCTTAACATTTTCATTCTTTTAATATTATTTTTAGATTTTTTTCTATAAAAGTGTACAATTTAATTATTTGTAAAAAAAAAAGAAAATCAAACCTTTATCAGCATTTTCAATAAATGAAAACATAGATGTCTTCATCATTATATAATATAAAATCTCAGCCTTATTATTGATAGATAGTTTTGAAAGATACATTAAAACTTCTCTCAAAGCAAAATTTAACACGCATATATTTATTTATGTTTGCTTTGTTTAAAATTGTAATTATATTTGTTTTCATATACTTTTATTTTTAGTTAGATATGTAGAGTAGTGTTTCATTTCATTTTTATTTTTGTGTTCAGTTTTTCAGTGTTTCCTGTCATCTTATTTATTATAAAATTGTTGTGTTACTCATAATAGAATCAAATCACTACAGAATTTGTATTATTAAAATATAATTGTATGGTTAGAAATAACTTCCGATCAGCACAAAATTGAACATGCTATAATGAAATTGTTATTAAGTTGTTGATTATAAAACATTGTTGAGAAAACTTTCATATATAAGTAAATAACTGAAGTTGGTTCAGCAAGATGCATCTGTTGTCTTTTGATTGGCTTCTGGTCTCTTGTGGCACTGTAGATCTTATTATATTAATGTTTAAGAGTTTATACTCTGCAACTATGGGCTGACTATTCCGTAATGATGAAAATCTGTACATAATTCATCCCAAGTGTACATAGATGAAACACAAGCTTGACTGATTTATTATGAAGAGACATTTCGTGCAGAAAATCTTGACCTAGGCTTTTATTGATCGAAAGGAAGTCAACAAAGTGGCCAAGATATGTGTAATGTAAACTTTAAAAAGACACACATATTACTGCTCAT
Source organism: Limnodynastes dumerilii (assembly GCA_011038615.1). Taxonomy (NCBI): domain Eukaryota; kingdom Metazoa; phylum Chordata; class Amphibia; order Anura; family Limnodynastidae; genus Limnodynastes; species Limnodynastes dumerilii. The sequence continues at coordinate 45,380 of WWET01004526.1, read as the reverse complement.
GTAAACTATAGATATTGGGTGTCCTGAATATGATATCTATGAAAATATGGTCAATGAAAGTCTCTCATATCGTCAAATATTACAAAACTACAGTTGAAGATAAGAAATATGGACCAGATTCAGAATTAAGAAAGTCTGGTAACTTACACACACAAAATGCGTAAGTGGAGTGATTTCTATTCAGAGCGCATGTGCAGACCATGGAGATACGAAGCTTTATTGGAAAGATGCGTAAGTAATTTCCGCACATCAAAAAATCCGCACGCACATAAAAGATCAGACGGATTATTAATTAGTAGGCGTCAATCGGAATGTAAATAGCAAAAAATAGGCATATTGGGTGTCCTGAATATGTTATCTATGAAAATATGGTCAATGAAAGTCTCTCATATGGTCAAATATTACAAAACTACAATTGAATATAAGAAATATATTATTTCATGCTTCCATAGCCAAATTGGATGAGCACAGACCCTCAGCAATGGCAAGTAGCATTGCAGCTATTAGGTTTGATGGCAAGTCTTTAAGTAAAATGTATATTTAAGTGTTTATATCCAGTGCCATGGGACCCATGTTTTAGAGCTTCACCACAGGAAATCATACTACATTTCAGTAGTTTAATTGGAATTCTAATTTGTTTTTCTTGAATAGGTATCTCTTTTTCATTGTTTTGTTTATTAATATGAGTCTTTCTGTTTAAACTTATATTATTTGTAATACATTTCTATAACATTCAAATATGATTAAAAAAAATTAAGAGTGCTACAATAAAATTAAGCTAGGAATGATAGGTATTTATCTATATCTCATTTGCTTTGAACATATAATTATATTCATTTAGTTACCCTTTTTACCTGTCATTCTTTATTGGTAGGTATTTAAATGGGATTAAACATATATATGTGTTGCCTTTGCATCATTTAACCAATTAGTTTGTACATTTTATTATCTACATCAGAAGATCTCAACTTTTTTGTGTTAAGTAACAGTTACCTGTTAAGGAATCAAAGTACCGACTTAAATAAACGGATGAATTTATTGAATTACAATCTAGAAACTTTAACAAAATATAACATTTAACAAAGCTATTAATTGTATAATTCCAAATTTAATGTGATCGTTGATCCTGGACACAAGTAATCAACATTTGTATGTTCGTTTTGTATGTCAGGTTTTTAGGCAAAGATCAGACTTTAAGATTTAATTTTGTTATATCACATTACATATTATACCTCCCCATTCAGTTACATCCTTCTCTCCACTGTTAAAGATAATATTCACTCAAGATCAAGGTGGCTCAAGGGGTAACTCTTCTGTTGCACAGCCCTGAGCTTATGAGTTTAAATCCTTATCTGTGTATTCCCCTTTTCCCCTGTGTTTATTTGTAAATTCTGTGGTGAGATCTCATATTACAGCATATTACTATGTCTCTAGGTTCATATTTTAGTAGCGTTTATTTAATGGGCTTTAAGGTATATGCAGACATTGTGAGTGGTGGGAGCCTGATGGCATGGTCAGTTTTGGTCATGTGCACAACTTGGCTTTCTTAGTGAGAGTCTGAAGATATGCACAATTGGGCAATAAGACATGATATTAAAAAGGTTCCAACCTCCTAATCCAGTGATTCCCAAACTGTGCGCCGTGGCTCCCAGGGGTGCCGCGACGCTCTCACTGGGGTGCATCGGAATGTTTCTATATCCTATTGTATTCTATTGTATTTTTGTCTTAGGGGTGCCTTGAAAAAAAATATGGAGACCCTAAGGGTGCCTCGAACTGGGAAAGTATGGGAACCACTGTTCTAATCTATTGAAAATTGATCAGCAAAATAATAACCTGTTATTTTTATTGATGTTACTCACAACCCTTTGCTCTGTTCATATAATGTCCCAGTCTGCATGTTGGATGGTAGAGTATTCTTTGTGAAGCTCTAAAGCTGGTACTGGCCATACCTGCACAGAGCTCAGATCTTGGTACATTTTGGTACTATAGAGCTTCAGGGATCATAGAGCTTACACTAATTAACTTTTTTACACAATTTTTACCTCTCACAATTAAGTTACATCTCTCTCTTCTCCATTGAATTTATACCTCTCTCTATATTATATCTTTCCATCCTTCAGTTATACGCCTTTCCACATTACATATTATACCTCCCCTAATTCAGTTACACCTCTCACCCAACATTATATATTATATCTTCTCTCCTTCAGTAATATCCCCCACACATTACATCCTACAGTTACACCTTATATTTGTATGTGACTTATGTGAGTTCATTCCAAGTACGGTTTGGTAAACAATTATTGTGTTATTGTACTGAGACATTAGAACCCAGTCTCTAAACACACAAACACTAGATTTACTCAACTAGATACCATGCAGAACATCTGATATTTTTTTTATTTGTCAGGGAGAGGACTATATGTTACCCTTTACTAATCATTTAAAGATTACCTGTTTATACACAGCCCCTTCAGTAGTTAAGAACACAATAAATTCAGAGACATATTTTAAAAGAATTGATTTAAAAATGTATACAAAAATATATATTAGAATATTCTTGTCATGGAAAGAAAATATTCCAAATGGCCAATTCCTTAGTGTGAAACATAATTGTACTCCTAATCAGAGTTCTAAAAAACATTCAAATGCTGTGCTTGAGAATTTTCAGAAGCAAAGAAATGCTGAAGATTTATTAATGAAGGCTAGGGGTTCCACTGGAAAGTTGGATTGTGGCAAACTATTATGTAATGAAAGATTATTGGGTATATTTACTAAAGGCTATTTTGGCCAAATCACCTCAACTCCTGTGAGTTTGGAGGCGATTTGGCCATCACCATATTCACTAAAGGCAAAGTCCTGTGACTTTTGCTTTTAGCAAATTCAACTCGCCAAACATCGTGGGACAAAAATCGCACAGATGTTTGGCATTGAAAACATACAGATCACCGGATTCACTAAAGGCGATTTGTGTAAATCGCCTTTAGATCACCGGCAAATCACTGTAAACAAACTCACAGGCTGTGTTGGGCGCTTTCAATGAAAGCACCTCACACAGAACCTGAAAAACACATGTCAATCTATTTGACATGTGTTTTTCTGTGTGTAAAAGCCAAGCGCAGCATGCTTGGAAGCCTTAGTCATGCTGTACTGATAGAACTACAAGGCTAAGCAATGTGAGCGTCAGCATGGTAAGACTTCTAAACATGCTGCGCTTTGTGGTGTTTAAAAAAATATATATAACATACAGTTACAAATAAGCACTTAACATATATATCACATACATGTAATACATTATACATCAATAAAACTGCATAAATTGTCCCCCCACAAGTATATAAAAATACAGGTGGCCACCCGGTAGTGTAAAAATATTGTAAGGTATCCCATAGTGTTTGATAAATAATGAATAAATAATTCATACTCACTGTTAAGATGTCATCCGTCTTAGTAATACTTGCTTGTCGATTCTTCTTTAATTCCTTCTTTTCTTCTTCTTTAGGATAAAGATTTGTCCCCTTGTCTCCGGAGCTTGCTTCTGGCCGCCGTCCCGAACCTTATACAATACAATACAAGAACTATACAATAATTGAGCGGCCTCTTTCATAGAAATCCTGACGTCATTTGCATTTTGGATCTCTAGTGGCCGCTCTAGTTACCGTATAGTCAGTAGTAAAAAAGCAAGTGACAACGATCTCAGGACGGGCAAATTGCTGTGCTTTTCTATAGAAAAGCACAGCGATTTACCTCTTGCTAAAGTGACGCATTGCCTAACAAATGCGCCCCTTGTAACTATACTCCTATGTCTAAAAAAAAAGAAAAGAAACACAAGGGACATTATTTAATGCAAAGCTTATTTACAAAGGTCCGATGCTAGAGTGTTCGGCACTTGTCTGCAAATAACACTCACCAAGTCCACAGAACCCTTACTGTAGTGCAGACTGCCATTGCTGCCTGCTGGCATTGCTTCGGAGCCTCCATCTCTGTAAATATCAGCCACTAGAATTACTCAGAGAGACACTAGAGAGACTCTAGTTACTTATATTTTCCCTATTGCTACACTGCCTCTTCAGCCCGGCTTTGCTCTCCAGCCTGGTTTTGCTCTCCAGCCTGGGTCAATTGCAAATTAACCCCACGTCAAAGCTGTGTTGAGGTGTGGAAAGATGAGTTGTCACAATTGTAAATTTGTTATACATTGAGAAGCTAATTTTTTCTTCTTTTTCAATCAAGGAATCCTTTGAAATGTGTTCATTTCTTAATTGTTTTAGAAATATGTTTGTATTTAATTCAATGTAAACGCAGTTTTTAATATGCACTAAGTAATAAATACATCTCTTTTTCCTCACTCTCATTTTTTTATATACAATATATTTTGTTATCATTTACAATTTTGATTAAGATCTTAACCCTCATTCATTTTTGCGCTTGTCATAAGGCAGAAACTCAAATGCACTTATGCTTTTCTCTCTTAATATATAGATAAAATGTTAATCAACAAACAATGTTAATAAATAAAGAAATAAATAAATAACGGTTTCTGTAAACATTATGCAGTAAACAATATTTTAGTTTGCATTTTTTATTATTATTTTTTCTAATTTCAATTTGTTAACAAAAGTTAGTCTTGAATTTATATTGAAATAAATATCTTTACCTCTTTGTCTATAATTGTGGAAAGATTGCTATTTCGCTTATTTTATTTATGTTTCTATGACTTGCTTATGTGTCTGCTTTTGTACACACTTGCTGGTTAATTAACAGATAATTAAAAGATAATTTGAATACTAACATACAGGCCAGGTCTATGACAGCTGCCTATGATGAAACTGCCTAAGAGAACGTAAAGATTTAAACATTTTAATAAAACTTCTGTCAAGGAATATAGGACATTCTTTTCTACCTTACTCCTTCCTTACTCCATCCTAATGTTTTTCACTATCAAAACATAGAAAAGAAAAACCATTGCAGTGTACACCATTTATAGAACAGTTGCATTAATTTATTACTGGAGACTCAGACTGGAAAATAGGATGCTTGAGACATGACCAAGCAATGCAATATTGTTGTGGCTAAATTACAACACCTGGTAACAAGTGAGTAAAGTTCGCAGGACCGGGGCTAGGATACTCGTGCTTGGTGCTTACCTGTTTTATAATTTAACATTATAGTTAGTAGATTATAGTATCCATGTAAGTGTCATAAAACACAATCCTGTAACCACAATAAAAGAAAGAAAATCATAGTTACTACCATACCATACAGACATTATCCTAGTGACCACTATACCATACAGGCCACCATAAAATACAAATTGCATCCTTCTGACCACAGTATAAAAAATTCAACATTCTTGTAACCATAATGCAGTTAAAAAAGGCCTCCTTGTGTCAAAAAAACCTGAAATCATTTGTAACCACAATACAAAAGAAACACAGCCTTGTAAGTGCTTATTGTTACCCAGTTTATGTGTGTACAGTATATATATCCATCCAATCTCTCCCCCTTGCATATATCCAGTCTTCCAGTATTTTCCCCATGTGTGACTCCAGCATTCCAATTTTCCCCACTTATGTGTCTCCAGTTTCTCAATATTCTCCTTCATGTGTCTAAAGCCTCCCAATGGGCCTGATCCAGATCTACGATGTAGCGCTGAGCGTGCTAACGCTCAGCGTTACATCGCTGACTCCCCCTGGCACTCCCCCTGTGCGGGCGTATGGTCCCAGTTTCCCAGTAACTCCATCATATCTCTCCAGCAACCCCAGTATTCCCATCATGTGCCATCAGCTCCAAGTATTTCCATCATGTTTCTCCAGCTCCCAGCATTTCTATCATGTCTCTCCAGCCTCCCCAGTATCCCAATTATGTGTCTCCAGCCCTCAAGTATCCTCATCATGTCTCTTCATACCACCTAGTATCCCAATCATGTCTCTCCAGTCCCTCAGCATTCCCATCATGTCTCTACAGCCCCCCCCCAAGTATCCCCTATGCCTCTGTAGCCTCTTCCCTTTTAGTTTACTTAAATTTGTGTCTCCCTCTTCCTCCGTGGCACTCTCTCTATCTTCTTCCTTGTCCATACAGCAGCTAAAAAGAGTTTTCTAATCAGCTGCTCTATGTCACTGCCATGGCAGCTCATACAGAAACCTCCGGTATGAACTGCCTGTCACCATAGCAGGGAGCAAGTGGATGACAGGTGCCTCTCCAGCCTTGCACCAGTTTGTGGTGCATCTTCCAACGGACCACATTGCACCAGCCCTGAAAGTCCGATAAATCCTCTACCATCTACAGTGCTAAAATCCTTATCAATGGCTATGATAATGTCTGATAACTGAACCTAGAATCATACTTTTCCTATGGTTTTAAATTCTCTTTTGTATATTTTTATTTGTGACTTATGTGAGTTCTCTGCAAGTATATTTTGGTAATTATTATACTGAGACATTAGCACCCACAAAGGATTTTTAAAATTATTTATTTTGGTTGTAAAGGGCTAACAACACTTTTTTATGCTTTGCTTGGTCTTCTCAGTTTGGTATCACCTGTGGATATGCTATTTTCCTAGTGTCTGAGATTTTCTCTTGTTCATTTATTGGTCTACTTTCTAAAAGGCTAATAATACTCATCTCTTTTACAGAATGACAACAATAATACAGGACAACCTCGATTGGAGTTACTGGTGCTCTGTATACCATTACTTTCATCATGGAACAGCAAAAATAGAAGCTGCTATAAGAAAAACCAGAGATCTTTTTTACAATAAAAAACAATCAAATAAAACCATCAACTACCCTAATGGGTGGCCCTGCCAATATCAGCAGTGTGCCTTCTAATGCCAAGGATACAAGGAAATCAGCAATCCTTATTGCATAAGGAACATATATATCTGTGTATGGATATGATATCTACTGTTAAATAATTACAGTTTTATTCATAAATATTCTAAACAAAATATTAATGGGGCAGATCCAGACCGCCATATACATTCCATACGGAGGTCTGATAGTCCACACATAACAGGGAAGTGAAATCCTTTGTTACTCCCCTCTCAGACCACCCTTAATTTTGCTGTGCTGATACGCATGCAAATCTGTAAGCCAGCCCATAATGTAAAATTTAACTGTTCCCCCTTCCAGTCTTGTGGAGTTTTGGCGAATAGTGGGAATGGACCACCCTGTCATATGGATCATCTAGTATACGGAATAGCTTTATGTCAGGAGATCTGTGGTGTAACATCTAGCAGATGTTACAGTTAGAATTAAATCTAGTACATCTACACTGGATCTAGTCCAGTGTATCAAATGTATCAAAATAATACCACATTAATCCAAAAAGTTTTTTATAAAACCCAGTACCCAGAAGCATAAGTACATACTATACATACTATACAGCATTATATGGTTGTTTGTTAAGACATCTCCTTCTTGCTTAAACAGTTTAAAGCACACCATAGGCTGGATCCAGACTTAACCTCCGTGGGTTTCAAATGCATTTTCTTTTATTGCCATGTATTTTCATATTGCCATGTATTTTTATGTTGCAATTTATTTTTATGTTGCCATGTATTTTCATATTGTCATGTATTTTCTTATTGTAAACATGTCAGATTCTTGTATTCAGATTCATCCAGACTTAATAGAAATGACACTACAGAACATGGGGATTGGTTGAGTTCACAAGTAGGGGGTTTTCTGTACGACAATCTATAGTGTAGTTCCTTCTTCTTAATGCATACCAATGCACCTCTCTACTTCCTTGTGGGCTTAAATTGGAAAACTTGTGACCTGGTTGTGGGGTGTCCATGTGGTCCATATCTTACAGATCACTGTGAATCTTGCCGAGGGGAATGATCACATAAAAAATGAAAGTCTTGATCTGCACTAAAAATATATAATGATGACCTTGGTTATATTTTCTTTTCTACAAACAAAAGAAATGTGAAAATAACACATTTATGAATCAATGTGAATTCTGTTGTTAATGATAAATGATATGCAATTGGCTCTTTAGAATAATCCTGCCTGATACATGTACATGGTACAAAGTTGTTTAAAACTTTCATATATGTTGTATATATAACATTCCTGAAATAAGCATTACCAAATATTTTTTTTAGGTGAGAATACAGCTGTCAAACGCTTACAATATTAAATCTTCACAGTGGTCTCAGAAACAAACAAAATTGCTATCTTGTTTTGAGTTTCAAACAATGTTTCCACTGTTTTCCTACATTGACTGGACTTAACAGGGTGCCAATTTCAGAGGAAAAGAATGGGGAATAGGATTTTATTTCAGTATTGTGTTTCACCTTGACTTAGTCTGTGATGGATTTTTCAAACAGCACTCCATCATAATACTATATTTTGATGCTGAAGCTTAGTCCTTTGAAAGATCTGCCAAATTAGGACTCTAACAATGTGTGCAAGAGACATTGCACCCATGACCTATCTGTTTTTCATCTTGGCTTTATACTACAAAAAGCAAAATAATTGTCACCTCTAGTTTCATGTCTTGCCAAGAATAGGAACATTTTTTGAAAGTCTTTTTCTATCATGAAACGTCCAAGCATATATATATATAAAAAATAGACGAGAATGAATGTTGCAACTTGTTTTATTTGTGGTGGCTTTATGAATGTAGTAATATACCAAAGTACTATGAATATGTATTGCCATTTTTAAATAATAACTTCATACAAGTTTCCCAAAGGAAAAAACCACTAGAGAAGACAACTGAAATCATAATGATTACTTATAGAATTTAAGGCCCTGATCCACAGCTACGGCCACCGTAGCTGTAATGCGCAGTGTGTGTGTATAGTGCGTGCACTCCTTTGAGGAGGAGTGGTAAGATTGGAAATATACACACATACAACACACACATACACACACACATGGACAATAGCACATGCATGTGTCGTACATGCAACTTAGCATACACAACACCAAAAGATTAGCAATTAATAATAATGATAATAGGATTCAGCCTCAAAAGGGAAAAATTGCATACAAATATTAGAGTCATAAAGTAGTTGATGTGGTAACAAGACAAAATGGATAATTCTAATATAAGACAGAATATTAGAGGTAAGAATAGGAGATTATACAGTCCACTAAAAATGATTGAGTTCTATGGACTTGTTTAGGCCATGAGGATTAAGGGTGTCTAATTGGTAAATCCAAAACCATTCCCTTCTGCAAAGTGACAAAAAATGGTCACCCCCCTAATGGTGGGTGTAATATGTTCGATTGCTTTGATGGAGATTAGAGAAATATCCCCACCATGGCAATTTATAATATGGCGTGAGACCGAATGCATCACACTTTCTCTCAGAATGTTACGGCGGTGTTCCATGAACCGGAGGCTGAGAGTGCGGATGGTTCTACCGACATATTGCATGCCGCATTTACATGATAGAAGATATATAATATAGTTCGATTTGCAATTCATGAAAGATTTTATAGGGAATGACTCCCCCGTAACAAAGGTGTAGAAGTGTGAGGCATTAGCTTTCTCTACAAAGGAACAAGTGGTGCATTTAGAATGATTGAAACGAAAGAAACCTTTGGGTTTAGGGGGCAGCCAGATTAGACGTTCATCCTTGTTCATGTGAGAATTCTTGGTAAAGAAATGGCTACGGACCAAATGGTTTCCAATATTTCTGACTTTTTTGAAAATAACTGTGGGGTTGGACTCCCTTTTAGACCCCAACCCCACAGTTATTTTCAAAAAAGCCAGAAATATTGGAAACCATTTGGTCCGTAGCCATTTCTTTACCAAGAATTCTCACATGAACAAGGATGAACGTCTAATCTGGCTGCCCCCTAAACCCAAAGGTTTCTTTCGTTTCAATCATTCTAAATGCGCCACTTGTTCCTTTGTAGAGAAAGCTAATGCCTCACACTTCTACACCTTTGTTACGGGGGAGTCATTCCCTATAAAATCTTTCATGAATTGCAAATCGAACTATATTATATATCTTCTATCATGTAAATGCGGCATGCAATATGTCGGTAGAACCATCCGCACTCTCAGCCTTCGGTTCATGGAACACCGCCGTAACATTCTGAGAGAAAGTGTGATGCATTCGGTCTCACGCCATATTATAAATTGCCATGGTGGGGATATTTCTCTAATCTCCATCAAAGCAATCGAACATATTACACCCTCTATTAGGGGGGTGACCATTTTTTGTCACTTTGCAGAAGGGAATGGTTTTGGATTTACCAATTAGACACCCTTAATCCTCATGGCCTAAACAAGTCCATAGAACTCAATCATTTTTAGTGGACTGTATAATCTCCTATTCTTACCTCTAATATTCTGTCTTATATTAGAATTATCCATTTTGTCTTGTTACCACATCAACTACTTTATGTCTCTAATATCTGTATGCAATTTTTCCCTTTTGAGGCTGAATCCTATTATCATTATTATTAATTGCTAATCTTTTGGTGTTGTGTATGCTAAGTTGCATGTACGACACATGCATGTGCTATTGTCCATGTGTGTGTGTATGTGTGTGTTGTATGTGTGTATATTTCCAATCTTACCACTCCTCCTCAAAGGAGTGCACGCACTATACACACACACACATTAATATAACTGTGGACCCACACCACCCTAATCTATGACCTATTCTTCCTGTCGAATTAACTACCAACCAGTATAAGGATTTATTGATTTCTTTATCTTTTTGCCGTTCCCTTTCCTTGTTGGAAATTAATGACATTGGGCAAGATCCAGAACTACGTCCGTCTTCCGTCTAAAAGACCGCATATACGTAATCTATGTATCATAATGATACACAGATTACGTACAATAGCTACTACGCATGCGCAGTAGCTATTGTTCATTGAATTACGTCCGTCTATGGAAGACGGACGTAGTTCTGGATCTACCCCATTGTTATTAATAGCAACTTCTACTGATTATTTTGTTAGTTTACTCTACTGGTTACCTCATTCTAATACTTATGAGTTTTATTTACTTCTGCTTTTATGTATACACATATTCTTTTCTGAATTTTTGTTTTTGTTATTATTTTGTTATGAAGATCCTTCTGGCCTTCATCGCACTGTGAATATATTTTATTTCTATCGATATTTGTTTGCTTATTCTTATGATCATGACGGTATCATATTACGATCATGTAACAACACTTTTTCTGAATTGTTTCTAATTAGTTTGCACCTGTTTATTAACTCATTGCTTGTTTTTGAACTATTTATACCACCTGTTTTAATCAACCATTAGACTCTTTGAGAAAACCCTACTGAGGAGAAATGTGTCAGCAGAGTGGTACTTAGAGTTCAAGTGCTTCATCTATAGCCAGAAAACAACATCTCATTTTATTTCAGACTTATACCTCCCGAAGATTTGGCTTCAGTTTTACCTAATATACTGGAGCGCTATTTGCAGCAGTACCATAAGCGCTGATTATCTTAATTGCACATCAATCCACCTGTTACATATGCTTCCAGCCGACTGAGACATGCACAGAACTTCACCTACACCGATTTACCGCCGGCACACGCTAAATGGACTCTGGGCATTGGAGCACCATTAGGAGCTCATGCTAACTTTGACAGCGGCCGGCTAACCCCGGTGTCGAAGATTGAAAGCTACATGTGATCCTGGAACCGTGAGTGCACACTATGCATGATTTCTACTCTGGAAATTTGTATATTTGAGACCTTGCACGCTCACGATCCATGGTTTATCACACACATATCATATATCACATATTCAGTCTGGACTATCCATCAGTATTGTAACTGCTCCGAAGGAGGAACTATCAACTAACGTTACTAAACTCTGGCTACTCATACATTTGCTATCCAGAATATTTCAGGGGCACCTGATCTATAGCACCCGCTCTCTATGTCCTATACAATTTTGCACAGTCTTATATTGATTATTAGTAAATTATTATTTATCTATTTGTGATATTTTAATTTGTTCTACTTGCACTTTTTAACTATTAATAAATCTTTCTGTCCTGTATAGTGCTCCTATCTTTTCTCTTTATCTTTATGACATTTGGGGAAGTAGCGATCCCCCCAGTGAGCAGCATTAGGAGCTGATAGATTTATTTAATTTCTCTATGTTTTTTTTATAGGTGCACTATTTAGACAGTCTTAACAGATTTACCAGCACTGAGCATTGGGAGCATTCCTCCCTCTTTTTAATTATATTTGAATATATTCCACTATTAGGGGATGCATTCGCCAGCTTAACATTTCCATTTTAGAAATACAGACAGCCGAAAGCTCATTTTCTGCTGTCTCTATTTCGAAAATGGTACTAAAACTTTTACTAATGCATAGATAAGTATGACGAATTAGTTTTTTTTAGCATACTTACCCATTCATTAAAACAAAAGCTGTACTGCCACATACCTACCACACCGGACCGGACAGGTGAGTATTCCAGGGTAGTCTGAGGGGAAGGGAGTATAAGGGTCAGGCTGCGGGGAAGGGAGACTTAGGGTTAGGCTGCAGGGAAGGGAGTCTTAAGGTCAGGCTGCAGGGAAGGGAGTCTTCGGGTTAGGCTGCAGGGAAAGGAGTCTTAGGGACAGGCTGTAGAGGGAGTCTTAAGGTCAGGCTGCAGGGAAGGGAGTCAGAGGGTTAGGCTGCGGGTAGGGTAGTCTTAGGCTTAGGCTGCAGGGAAGGGAGTCAGAGGGTTAGGCTGCAGGGAAAGGAGTCTTAGGGACAGGCTGTAGGGAAGGGAGTCTTAGGGTTAGGCTGCGGGGAAGGTAGACTTTGGGTTAGGCTGTGGGAAAGGGAACCTTAGGTTCAGGCTGTGGGGAAAAGAGGCTTAGGGTAAGAGTAATGGAAGGGGAAGGTTAGAGTAAGGATTATGGCTAAGGTTGGGGGTTAGATAAATACTTACCATTCACCGCTGTATCTTTGTTCTGGGAATGATCAATTGCTTCTCCTTGGTGAGGCAGAAGCAATTGATTTAAAAGCCAGTTTGGAACTGGCTATGAGAAAACGGTGCTTTCCAAAAAGTGTCATTTTAATTGCAGACACACCTACCCCTATTAGGCACCTCCAGGTTTGCACTTTCGTACATGGTTAATTCCAATTATCCGTGGGAACAAGTAAAATTTCACCAAAGAATGGAAACCTCTGAAAATACATGGTTTCACCAAACAGAAAAAAACTTATTTTTCTATAACATTATTTTTTTTTCAATATATATACACACACACACACACAAGAATGTCCCACACAATGTAAAGTATAACACCACCATATGGGATATTGAAACCTCGCTATCAAAATATCACCTAGAATAAATTATAATGTTCCAGCGAGGGTGCTACTTCAATGGTCAAAAAGAGAAACATGTATAATGAACTAGTCTAAATAAAGTGCACGAACATCCATCATAACTCCATTTTGTCAACACACAATTTTATTAATCAAAAAGTACAGCAAACATATTTTAAATAGTAGCTACAATGTGCAACTAATTGTTGCTATAAAAGACAGGTGTTTAAGGACAGGTGTTTAAGGTCTTTATGGACATTTTATCCATAAAGGCGATAATAGCCAATCATTCGTTATGCAAGTAATTCCTCTCTATACAAAGTAAAACATTTGCACCAGAAAAGACTGGATATATTGTAGCAATCTCCTTATACAAAGAAAGGCTTCTCTTTAAATATACCAGAACCTCACAGTTATATTCTTCAATAAGGATGGCATAGTCTATACATAGTTAAGTTATGATGGTATGACAGTACTTTTCTGGTTCATTATACATTATTATTTTTTCATTACTTATTTCCTATGCACTTCTATGTTAATATAACTTACACTAAAGCTGGGCACACACTAGGGCGATTATTGCTCCCCGCATGTGATTTTCCTTAGGGAAAGGCCCCGATATCGGCACCACACATCTCTGCAGCAGAGCCTGCAGCTAGCCTATTGGATTAATGGGACCTGGAGCAAGGGAATACTATGGTACCCCCCAATCCCGTCGTCCTGTAGTGTAGTGTGCCAGGGAGCACGATGAGCATGTTTCCTAAAATTTGATAGCTAAAAGGAAGTGTTCTTTTTATTGAAATTAATATTGATTGTTGGGTTCTCCTCTTTGTGCCTTACGCTGAGTCCTTCTGCACTCTGTGGAGAAAATGAAGACAGCTGCCATTACACATCTCCCCCCATTACATATTTCCTTTCCTCTGTTTTCTGTTACACATCTGCCTTTTGGTCTCTCCCCCCTAATGACATACCTATTTTATTGTGCTCTCTCTCCAATACACTTCCCCCTCCCTGCACACCTCCATACACTTACACTTACACATCTCCCTCCCTACCCCCAATCCATTACACACACCCTTCCTGTCTCCCTTAAAATACACATCTATGATCATGGTACACTACATAAAGCACATGTACAGTGTATTATGGGTCTGGGAATAACATATACTATAATATGTGGTTTATATTGGTGTTCAAAAATGGCACGCTATATACAGTATACATTATACCATTCCCAGACCCATAATATAACCCACATATATTATAATGGGTGTCATTCAAAGACCTATAATATTCCCTACTTGTACATTATAAAGTATGCCATTCCAGACTACAGCGTAGTTACGGACGAGGGGGCGGGCAGCTCCGTAACTACGCAGCAGTTACGGAAGCTGGGCGGGCGGGGGGAGGGAGGGTTATTAGGACGGGAGGGCTGGGTATAGTGTTTACACTCCTGTGTGAGCGTAGTTAGACACAGTTATGCCGGCTGAAGTTAGGGTAGCCTTCAGCCAGTGTAACTGTGTCTAACTACGCTCACACAGGGGGAGGGACAGGGGCAGTGCACCAGATACACGCTGGCCGTACTTACGGCCAGACGGACAGCGTAGCTTTGGATCTGGCGCTAAGTGCATATTTTTACAATCAGTTAAACTGCGCATGCCCAGAACACAAATATATTCACGGAAACCCTGGCCGACTGATTCACATACACGGACATCAGACTTAGGACTGATGCACGCATCGGCATGAAACAAGTCCCGGGCTAGAGAGGCACTCTTAATGGAAATAAGCAGCACACAGACTACTAATGCACAGTATGGGGTGAAGAAGACCAAGAAGACTATCCATTTCAAACAACAATTGTCTGTGGAACAAGCCTTTGCTAGAGGAACCATATATGACAGTTACCGTTCTGTACTATTTTTTTTTTCTTAACAAAATTATTTAGTGGAATATATCAACAAAATAATGGCAAATATCAACAGAACTATTACAACTATCAACAAAATAATTACCAAAAAGGTAAGGCGCCATACAAAATACAGCAACAAAATATAGGGAAGTCAGGTCACTTACGCACCTTGTATGCGTAAGTGACCTAACGTTATTAATTCTGAATCCAGTCCTTAGTCGCAATAACTGTCTCTTTTAGTTTATCCTTTAATCTGTAAGAAAAAATTTTTCACTTTAATTTTACTGAAACACTCAAGTTGCTTGAGAAAAGCCATGTATAATGTGTTGTTTTGTTTAAGTTGTATGTATTAATCACTGCAATTTACTAAGTCACAATGTGCCTGCATTTGTTTAATGACTAGTAACTGGAGAATAACAGAAAGCACTGTATTATTTCTAAATGAATGATTTTTGACAATGTTTATTTTTCTCATATGCAATTTGTATTTCTTCTAGACCAATGTGCTTGATCATAATGTGACATTTACAAAAGTATTGAAATGAGTAAAGGATAAGTTACAATTTGAAACATTTTAAATATTTATGTTCCTTTCTAACCTTTACTTATTGCTAGAAAACCTTTTTATTATTCTCTCTTGATGACTCTAGCATTAATAATTGTGGCTGTAACTTCAACGTGCAATTTTTAATCATGTATTTATAGTTACTTATGGATTGGATTCAGAGCACCGCTTTAAGATTAGCAGCACCAGAGCTCCAAAGTCAAATCTCTGCTGTGCCCTGAGTCCTGTGCATGCAAGGGGAGGCAACGCCCCTTGCAGGTACAGGCTTACTATAGCAGGTTTCTATTGCTCTCTAAGGAAATCGCAATATAGCCAAGAAACCTGTCAGAGCTGAACCTTTCCTAACCCCAATCTCATATGTCATCATTATACTATAGAATATTAAGCTGGGAAGGTATTTTCCTCAGATATTCAGGTACCCTGAGTCACTGGCATACTATTTGTCATCCAGTAGAGGGGCTTGCTCAGTTGTGTGTTATAAGCATGAGTCTGCGTTCGATTTGTACTATTACGAGTGACGGCGTGCATATTCCTAACGTCATGGCTCCTGAAAGGATTCTGAAGTTCAGCTTATTCTTAGACAGAGATGCTGGTAATAAGAGACTTTGAACCAGATTCACAACAACAATTTTTTTTAACACACGTGCCTAGTTTTCCGATCAGAGGTACTACGCATGTGTAGTAACTATTTTACGCTATCTACGTAGCGTTTCCTTATGTAGATTGTGTACATGCGGTCTTTAAAGAGCCACATATGTTGATGGAGGTGAATGGATGACTGTGAATTGCATGCTATTATAGCTAAAAAAATATTACATCCTACTGGTATTTATTTATTAAAATGCCAGCAGATTACGTAGCGTTTTACAATTTTCACAATTATAACAAGACTGGATGGTAACGGACTAGTACAGGCATCGTAATGTGAGGGGGGGATGAGGGGGCATCTTGCCCCCCAAAATATGAAGGGGGTGTTACAGTGGGGGTCTGGCAGAGGATTGCACAGAGACAGTGCTCCCTCCCATCTGAGTAACCCCAAGGTAATGTCAGCATCATTCAGTGAGCAGAGAGAACCGCAGAAGAGAGGGGAAGAAGCTTCAACAGGGTAAGTTTGTAAATGGGAGGGGGGCACACCAAGGGGACTGCGGAGTGCCAAGGAAAGAGGGGGCATCAATAGGGGAGGGGGAAGGGTGGGGCCAAGGGGAGGGCTAAATTATTGCTGCTCCAACAAAAAATGTTGTGACACTACTGCAGACTGGGTAGGTAAGAGGGCTCTGGCCGCAAGCTTGTACTTTATAGGACATTGGGGATTAATATATAATTTATTATTATTACTATTATTATTATTATTATTATTTATTTATAAGCCGCTGCAAGGTGTCCGCAGTGCTGTACAAAATACAACAAGAGTACAGACATACAGGGTAGGGATGAACACCATAGTATATAATAAAATACAATATAAATATAAAAATATCAGAGCAAGGCAAAACGCGAGGTGTCAAGCTTGGCAGGTCATAGAGGTTGAGAGGGAGCCAGTAGGTGAGGACAGGGTAAAAGGGTAGCAGAGGGGGACAAGAGAATACAAAGTGGTAGAAGAGGGAACAACACTAGAATTGAGGGCCCTGCTCACGTGAGCTAACACACTAAATTGGAGGGATGAACTTACATAAAGGAGGAGGAAGGAAGTGGACTGCTGATGTAAGCAGAGGAGAAGGGGAAGAAGGGATAGATGTAGGATTCACTGAGAATGTTGTGGAGGAGAAGTAGGCTAACCTCAACAGGTGCGTTTTGAGTGAGCGCTTGAAGACCTGCTATGTGGGGGAGAGTCTGACTGAAGAAGGGAGGTCATTCCAGTGCAGAGTTGCAGCACGGGAGAAGTCCTAGACATGGGCGTGAGATGTGGTGATCAGTAGGGAGGTCAGACAATGGTGGTTAGCAGAACGGAGAGGGTGGGAAGAGGTGTGCATGGGCAAGTGCTACATATCACACAATAGACAAGCCACTGTGTAAGGTAATGTATGATCCAGTTACAAAGCAGGACTGAGGGTAATTTTAGTATGAAAAGTAAAGTTTTCAAGTTTCTGTTAATCGTTTAACGAAAGGAAAACCGGATAGCAAAGTGGTTGTAAACAAGGTAGACAACAATTAAGCAGTAGGTTGTGCAAGTTGGTAAGCTTGTCTGAAGAGATGAGTTTTAAGGGAGTGCTTGAAAGTTTGTAGAGTAGAGGATAGTTATTTCAAAGAGTGGGTACAGCCTGGGAGAAGTCTTGTAACCAGGAATAAGAGTATTTGTTTAGAGTAGAAGAATAAAGTAGGTCCTGTAAAGATCTGAGAGAGGGAGCTTAGATGTGTCTTGAGATGAGTGAGGATATGTATGTGGATGCAGTGTTATTGATAAGAGCATTTTACAAGAAAAATCAGTCTAGCTGCTGCATGCAATATAGACTGTAGGGGGGTAATTCTATAATGTGTGAGTCCAATAAGAGATGGAGAGACTGGGTGGATACCTTTTATTAGCAGGTGGATATTTTATTATGTTTTTAAAAGTATCCATATAATCTACTATTTACAACATTTGTTTGTAGGCCAAATAATTTGGATCTGGAAGCAAAATTGTTTTCATCAAGGTGCAATATAAAGTGTGGAGTGCTTTTATAAAAATTCATCCTTTGCTGTGAATTAATCCTATTAAAGTGTACTTGACAAAATTTGAAGTAATTCTGATAATATGCCCTTTGTAGATGATTGTTGCTTCAATTTTGTCTAATAATTATGTATCACTTTTAAGATCAAGTTATCATTATGCTGATTGGTGAATTTATATGTTTTTAATAATTTTTTAGGATTGGGTATCATTGAGATCAGCTGGAGTTCTGGCGTTCTATTTGTTATAGTAGTGACATTTTTGTCCTCATAGCACCATAGTATTTTTCTTGAGATACTTAAGAATTGTTCTGTACTATATCAGGACCTTCATTTAATATTTTTGCGCTGTCACTATGTAAATTGTGGATGGCTTAGAAATCAGGTTAGGGCTTAAGGGCATATACACACCCTTACTGTGACATTTACATAGTACCCCTCTTCAGGCTAGTCGCTTCCCGTTATTAGAAAGAATTCCAGCATGAAAGTCTGGATTCTGAAGATCCAGATCCATGCTGGAAGGCTACTGCACATGGATTCAGTTACCAAATACATATATTTGCTACCTGTATAGAGGGGAAACATCCACAATTCTGAAGTGTAAATCCAGTCCTAGATTTTTTTTTGTTCCCCTCTGCATTGGCTACATGCAGGAAGAACAAATAATCTTTGTCTGATTTTACCAAGAAGCATAAGGATATGCACATGTATGTATTATAATTTTACCATACTAAGGGTGCTACCGTAGTCAAAAAATTGACTTTTTAGCAAGGACTTTTAAAACTCCGACATTTTCCACCTGCATATGATCCCCTGGAAGAAGTAGACGAAACGCGCATCGGGTGCATGATCCCGTATGCACTGGGATCATGAGATGCCACCAGCTCTTTTCTTGTTGCCCATAGACTCAGTGTAGGGTCAGATTCTGACCCGGAACAGAGGAAAGCGCGACTAGAGTTAGCCACCCTCTGGCACTAGATTACCTACGCACATGATACTCTATTTTGCATAGCGTATTTACGCCAGCGTACCTACGAAGCACTCCCCTAGGCATTCCCCTCGGTCGTCCATATTTATGCCGTCTTACGCCGACCAAATCCTACCCTAGGAGCATTGTTACGAATCCGATACGCTCAAGGCCCATACACTCTGAATTTCGTTGTGTAACAATTGCCACACGCATGTGCAGTAAGTACTAAAGGGCGCTTTTACGCTTACGAAAAGCGTATAAACACGGGTGGGCGTAGGTCTGGATCAGGCCCTTTATGCTTTATAATTGAATATATATGATTGATGGAATAATCAGAGGTTATCTGTCTATATGTGTTTTCATATGTTCCAGAAACTTGATCTAAATACTTATGTACTGCACTGAGATATATTCTTTGGATGTTTAAGCTGTGAAGTTTATATATCTTCTAAGCAACCATACTGGCGGCACAATATATTAATACATATTTTGTTACCTTTTAATAATGTTGTTATAAGTCTTTTTTAAGATAAGATTTAATAAAGATTGCTAGTTTTTAAATCTGAGGCTGCAATGGATCATTATCGTGATCACTAACAGTGGTCTATAAATATAGGTTTCCCTTTGTAAAACCTGCCTTGTGTTGTTCTGATTTTAGCAAGCCTTGGCAAAAAACAAATCAGTGACATCCATTCAAATTAATTATATATATCAAATGTCTCTGTATGTGTAAATATTTTTAATAATCGCGTATCCACTAATGTCAGTTTTGGTAATTAAAGATTACTGAGAAATAGCAGAAATGTTTGCTATTCATAAAAAATTAAAAAGTTGCAATCAAGCAATGATTATTGAGACAGAACTATGCTCTCAAGCTGTTATTATAGGAGCATGAAAAAGCACATACATGTAAATCACTAGCTTGTCTACAAATCCCTGCTACATCATTGATTCAGTAATCATTACCTCTGTCATTTGAATTAAAAGATGTATACTTAAAGCAACTGTCCCTGAAGCTGGTCAATGTAATAAAAATTGATGTTTCACATAAGTGAAATGGTGATGTTCCTGTAAGCTGTTGTTTTACCAATATAGTCCTGGTAACGATTGTGTCTGAACAGATTGTAGAGAAAATAGCTTAGGCATGTCCTATGTAATAGAATTTAAACAATTGCATAATATGTAATCAAGAGGAAGGAAATTTGCTTGTTAACATCATAAGATAACGATATATGATGCATAGCACATTAATGGAGCTTTGTAAAATTGTGCCAGAGAAATGGCATGGTATTTGATTGATATTTTTAATCTCATTTGGGTATTTTAAAGCGTTGAAAATCTTACTATTTATTTTGATATTTTTTTTTTTATTTGTTTTTAAAGCAACAATGTTTCCACCAAATTTTTGTACTAAGATGCTTTTATTATTTACTTAAATATAGCCCCATCTCCCCTACAGCAATGTGTGTTGTTGGCATTGGCCACAATTTAGAATACTAAATAAACTTAGAGGATTGCTGGTTAAACCATTAACTGACTTATTCAACCAGTCATTAATAACTGGGGTGATTCCAGAGGACGTGAAAATAGCATATGTCGATCCTCTGCATAAAAGTGGAAGTAGGGAAGAAGCTCCAAACTACTGACCAGGGAGTCTAACATCAGTAGTAGGGAAATTGATGGAAATACTGTTAAAGGAACAAATAGTACAGTATCTTAAATCCAGTAATTTACAGGATCCCAAGCAGCATGGATTCACTGGGGGAAGTTCATGTCAAACAAATCTTATAGAATTTTTTGACTGGGTTAGTAAAGTACTGGTTAAAGGGGGAGCTGTAGGCTTTTCTAG
>WWET01004526.1:12303-22980 GCA_011038615.1 Limnodynastes dumerilii | reverse complement strand
TGTGGAAGGGAGCATAGATATTGTCCATTCATATGTTATATAGCAATAGCAATACAATTGACAAATGTCACAAAGTTGGGACTAGGAATGACTGAAAATGAATGTTATTCATCTTAATAATGGTTTAGGAGCAAAAATACATTAAAAAAATTACTTGATTTTAACATTTAACAATTTAAAATAAAATACAGTTCCAAAACCAAAACCAATATCAAAACATTTCAATTTTTTTGACAAAACCAAAATAAAACACAACGAAGATTTAGAACCAAAACCAAAACCAAAACACAGGGGTCGGTGCTCATCACTAGATTTTAGTAAGGCTTTTGATACTGTACTACATCGCAGACTGTTAAAAGAGCTGGAAACTTTGGGACTGGACTTAAAAATAGTTGCATGTATACGATCTTGGTTACAGGATAGACAACAGAGGGTTGTAGTAAATGGAATCCCTTCTGGGAATGGTAAGGTAACCAGTGGAGTACCCCAGGGTCCTGTACTTGGATCAGTGCTATTTAATATCATTAAGGGTGATATTGCCTGTGGTATCAAGGGGAAAATATGCCTTTTTGCAGATGACACAAAGATATGTAACAGGGTAGACGTGCCAGGAGGGGTACACAAAATGAGGAATGTTCTAGGTAGACTGGAGGAATGGTCGAGAGTGTGAAAACTGCAGTTTAATGCCAAAAAATGCAAAATCATGCACTTAAGGCGCAAAAACTCAAAAGCTCAGTATATCATTAATGGCACTACATAAGAAACTACTGAGCAGGAAAGGGATCTAGGAGTGATTATTTCATGTGAAAAGGTAGCCAAAACGATTAGTTCAGCTGTGCGGGGGAACTTTTGCTAATTCCACAGCAGAACACCAACACAAATATAAACACAGCGAAAAAAATAAAAAATGTATCAATGGCTGGACACACTTAGATGGCAACCAAGTAACAAGGAACAGCTCTTTACCGATATTAAACAACAATAAAATATTCAATAAAAAAGTTTATATCAGCTGCAACAATATAGCAATAATTGGCCAGATCCAGAACAACGCTTGTGAGCTAATTTACGTGTGGCGGAGACGTAAAATCGTATTTTAGTAAGTACTGCGCATGCGCAAAATAGAAAATACGCTCTGTAATGTAGCGTAAATGTGAACGTATTGGCCATTCACGTATGTGTCACGTAAATCCTTACATGTGGGCGTGCCAATTTTACATCTGAAATACGCTATGTAGGCGGGGGTTTGTATTTAAAGTGTACAGTATTGGCGTGCTTAGCTGCGTAAATACGTGTTGCACATACGTACGTGAGTGGATAACATTGGTTACTTGGGCAAAAGTTAAGGTAGGGTTTGGAAAGCGGATCTTAGACAAAATACGTACATTCAAGGGGTGTGCCTAGGGGATTGTCCTGCCCCCGCTTCACGTATACCTGGGGTCTGTATGGAGCTCGACAGGCAGCTAAACGCCCTCCTACTAATCAATAAATGAGACTGGATAGAAGTCTGTAGCTTTATTAATCGGTCGTAGGAATAGGGTGAAACTGAGGAACAAACGAGATTGTACATACAATTAGACTATAACAGTACATACATACAATATGAACAGTACATAGCAGTGTAAACACAGTATAGAACCATAAAGACTGACCATGTGGCCAGGCCGAACTATACAACTGCACAGTGTAAAATGTTACAGTTCTATTTAATAGAGTCCAACCTTTCCCTAATAGTGTCCTGTGGCTGGTAATAGCCAGAAATACAAAATTATCCACCTGCTTACCAGCTATGCTCCAACAAAGGAAATGGAATAGAAAGCACAAGTCCTCTCTCTGAACAAACATGTAGGAAACTGCCTTCCTGCTTCCCAGACTGCCTTGCTCCTCCCTGACTGCCTTTCACTTCCTCTTGGGCGGGAAAGGTAAAATATTAACACTGGGGAACTTACCAACATTGGCCACTAGATGGCACCTAAAGCAATAGTTATTAAATTATATAACATGCATTACATCCTATAGCAGAAATATTAACATATATTTCTTAGCTCTATGCCTGGGGCAGCACAGGGAGTGTATAGAAGGTATGCACGCGTAAATACGCTACGCGAGGAAACGTATTGCAAGTGGAGTTCTGGATCTACCCCAATGTCTAAAAATAGCTAAACAAGCATGGCAGTTATAGCAACAGAAGGTCATCCACCTATCATATAACTTGTAGTTTGCACTGAGGTGAGAGTATAGATATGTATCCTGAATGATCAGTATTGCTTTCAACATGTGCAAATAATTATGGTTGATATAACGAGGTATCCTCCATTAAGAAAAGATAAATCCTATGCAGGGAGATGAATTAGCAGTACAAAGTCCACAATATACAAAGATGGCAACTACTTGATGACAACCAAGTAGTTAGGTTTAGATTTTTTATGTAAAATTGTTATGTATTTTGTGTAGTGCTGTATACTTGAAGTACCTCCTATTATCCTCTCCAATGGTTTCGTGGCCTAAGATACAACTAATTAATTAATCACCACTGGTGAGGGAGCTTGAAAAGGTGTTCTGGACACTGATTATTCACAATGCTTTGAAAAAGTCATGGGGGCGGGTCAAATCGCGTAAGCCCAGTGATGCATTGCTACTTTTATCTGCTGCATACTTTTATATCTCAACTCAGCTTCAGCAAATCTTTTATCTTTTCATGGCATCCATCGTATATTGCTACTGCATGCACTGTACGCAAGGTGGTTCTAGTGTAGTACAAGCTTTGTACTTTCTTCTGCTAATAATGATAATTCAGGATACATATCTATACTCTCACCTCAGTGCAAACTACAAGTTATATGATATTATTGCTATATTGTTGCAGCAGATATAAACTTTTTTTGTAAATATTTTATTGTTGTTTACTATTAATAAAGAGCTGTTTCTTGCTACTTGGTTGTCATCTAAGTGTATCCAGCCATTGATAAATCTTTTTATTTTTTTTGTGGTGTTTCTATTTGTATTAAAGGTAGCCAAGCAATGTAACAAAGCAATGAGAAAGGCAAGTCAGATGCTTGGTTGAATAGGGAGAGGAATTAGTAGCAGAAAGAGAGAAGTAGTGATGCCCCTTTATAGATTGTTGGTACGACCTCACCTTTTCTATTTGTGTTCAGTTCTAGAGGCCATATCTCCAGAAATAAATAAACACATTAGAGACAAAGCAGAGCAACTAAAATAGTCCATGACCTGTGTCACAAAACATACCAAGTAAGGCTAGAGAAACTAAACATGTATAGCTTGGAGCAGAGAAAGGAGAGGGGGGATAAGATAGCAGCTTTCAAATATATCAAGGGTTGTGACCGGCTAGATGAGGGTTTTCAAAGGAAGAGGTGTAATAGAACACAAGGGCATGAATATAAACTGGAGGGTGGTAGATTCAGAGGAAATGTGCGGAAAAATTACTTCACTTAAAGGGTGATAGATAAGTGGAATAGCCCCACATCTGAGGTGGTTGTGGCTAACACAGTAGAACAGTTTAAACATTCTTGGGATAAATATAATGATATCCTAAATCTCAAACTAAATAACGGGTAAATAGGGTCTAGGGATAGTTTAGTTTTAAATAAACAACTGGGCACGTGTTTCTTTATCTGCCATCCCTTGCACTTTCACTTTCAATGACAACAATTTTAAAATCGCCAAGTCAACACCATAAAGTAATCTGTAGCCTTGGTAACAAGTACTAAAAAAATCAAATATATATAGTTGGCAGGGATACAAAGTCGACTGCTATCAGGGCAACATGGTAAACCTCCATAACTTTGAAACACTATAAATCAATTTAACATTTACTTCACTTAAAACCCATGTCCCATGTCCTGCATTCTACCTGTGTGTGCTGCTGCTGAAGTTGAGCCTGCCTAAAAGGTAAGTAATTTATGCTGCCTTTTTCCTCTGCTCCCACTTGTAAGCTCCTTTTCCTCTACTCTAGACCTAAGTCCCATTGCTCGCCGCTACAGTTAATGTTATAGATCTAAGCTTCATTATCATGTTGCTGAAGTGGCTCTTGTTAAAACTGTTGAACTCCAATTTTGTATTCAAATATCTAGGGTTAGGTTTGGAGTTAGGATTAGGGTTAGGGAATAGGGGCCGTTTATTCAGAGAACCATTTCCACGGCAACTTGAATGAGTATTTCTAGTTACGTTTCAACTGTGCATGCGTAGTAACTAATTTTACATACTTTACTTAGACTATACGCACGTAAGTGTCTCACGGACGGACATGTGAATCAGACTCGGATACATACGAACAGATTTGCAACTCAAAAATACGCACGTGAAAATTTAAATAAAAATGGGCGGGGGCATATAAATGAAGGTATGTGGGCGTGACTAACATAAATCGCACGTATGAAGGAAACATACGCACGCAACTGCTCACAAAAAGTTACAAGTGGTTTAAGGAGGTGGAAGTCACCGACAGCACGGCAGAGAGAGGGAAGTGTCATGATTGTAAGGGGGTTTTGCCTGCACTGGCCGTGCGTATAATTGCGTTCCTTTATGGAAACAGTTCTCTGAATACGGCCCTAGGTTACGGTTGAGGGTAAGTGTAGTATTACAATATTTTTTGTGACTGTCGTTGTCGACAGTCAAGGAACCAGATCCAGAATTAAGTAAAATGCTTGCTTTCCACAGGTCACATGTCACATTGGGCCTGATCCAGACCTCCACCCGCCGCCGTAGTTACAGCGGGCGGATGCTTAAGATCATCTGTTTGGCCGATCTGTGCATGCGTCGGGTAGATGTTGCCCAGCGTAACTAGGGAAAACCTTTAGTCAGGATCGGGTGTCCCTAACTGTTGCTTAGTTACGGTTGAGGGGCGTTCCTCACCGCAACTACGCAACAGTTAGGGAAGGAAGGTGGGGGAAGGTAGGGAAAAAAGGGCGGTAGGGCAGGCTTAGGTACTTACACTCCTGTAACAGTGTGTAATTACCTCCGAATCGGAGGAGTGTCAGGGGAAGTGAATGTAGCTTACGCTATGCGTTAGTATGCACAGCGCTGCGGTGTAGGTCTGGATCAGGCCCATTATCACATTGTACTGTGTGTAAACACTCAAAAGATCCCTGAGTCTTATTGCTTGTGTACATCACCTCAAATCATACACTATATATATATATTTTCAACTACTACTATAAGTCTAAAAACAATGGGGTAGATCCAGACCTACGTGGTTTTTACGTTAAAACGCGTAGCGTATTTATGCTAGCATAATTTCTGTGCACTCCCCTAGGCACGCCCCTTGGTCATACGTATTTTGGCCGTTTTACACTGTCCAATTCCTACCTTAATTTCCCATAGTGTAACTACTGACGTACGTAATGGATTTACGTACATGACAGCCTAACCCGGCCGATACTGTCCAATTTAAATGCCTCCCTCTGCCTCCAAAGCGTAATTACGGGTGTTTTATTGATGCCCCCGCCCCTTCCTTCGTATTTATGCTGATGCTACGTACGTTAGGAGTTACGTGGCATATCATCTGCCGCGCGCATGCAAGTAAATACAAATAGCCGAATTGATGGCATCGGCTAGCGTACCTAGCTCAAGATCTGGCCCAATGTTCCAAATCCAGACCTCCGTCCAACATCAACTTCCTCAAGCTGCTTGCAGAAATCGTGATTATTTTTTTTTGGGCACTGTGCCATATGTTACGGAAAAGATCTCCTAGCGTATGGTACTCAGTTTTGTGTGCTTGGAGATCTGTCTGACAGGGTATTCCGTTATATCCGCATGCCTAATCCCCACAAAGGGATTGTGCTAGTAATGCGTAAGTCTTACAAAGTCCACGCATGAGAAGGTAGTGACGTGGGAGTTCACTTCTATCACGTCTGGACTTTCAGACCTCTGTGCGTATGGAACAAGTACAGAGGTCTGGATAAAGTCCAACGGGTTAACAGAATTACACAATATCTTTATGGGTATCATTTGTTATTCAAAGCTCAGGAACTTTTGCACCACATTAAAGAACAGTATAGATCCTTACAATATGAAGAGCTGCAGCAAAGCAATGACAGATGTGCCTTCATCCCCACCAGTTCAACACAAATGGTTTATTGTAGTTATAATTTTGCATGTGACTGCAAATATGGTGAATGACTGTCACTACATTCTTTTTTCAGTCACCGAAATACTGTAACTATGGTCATTTAAAACTGACAGTCTTTGATTTGCCACATATACAAAACTTTCAAATCCCAAACTGTCATTAACATGAGAATTTTTGTTATTTAAGTAGTATCACAGACATTTGGAAGCTAAATGTTGTTAATTACTCAGTATCACTAAATGCACACCAATTGTAACAAAGTGGCTCCAAAAAGTCATATTATTAGCCCTCATTCTTTAAGCAGTTTATTTCTGTTTTATTTTATTATTGAATACAAAAAGTCAATATTCACAACACTATTGTTAACACAAAGTCCTAAAAATAAACTAAAAATAAATTGAAGTTTGAAATCACTTTTTATCAGTTTTATTTTTTGCTTTAACTCATATTTTCAAAGCTCTAGAAAAAAATTGTTTTAGTGCTTTCTCCATAAGATTATAGCTCTTGTTACTGATTGTTCTCACGTTGTTTTACTGTGCAGGAGAATTCTGACTTTTTCTTTTCATCTTCTGAAACATCTAAATCTAAAGTACTATAGTATAAAAGCATATAGTCCCACTATCCTATAGAATGAAATCAAATTGTCCAAATTGCATTTAATTTGTCTTGCTTTGTGAAATTTGGGCATCCACTAATGGAAGTTGTCGCTTTGTAAGGTAGATCAGATTTGTGCTTATTTCAAGGCATAAAAGTCAGGGAAATATGAAAATTTATAGAAATACAGCATTCTTACAATGACAAATTTGAATCACATAGGGTCGGACACTAAATTTCCACTATTTTCTATGCATTTGGATCAGAATATGAATTATCTTAATCCTGTGCATGCACATCAATCTGAGTTCCGTTTTCTGTTTACAGCTGTATGTGAAGTAATTTATTAGTTATTTAGGACCTGATTCAGAGATTGAAAATAAGAGAAGAAAGTTACTCCTGGACAAAATTATGTTGTTTTCAGGGGAGTCAAATTTCATCTGTTGCAAACAGTATTAGAGTCGAGAGGTGGCGTTTCCTAGCACAAGTCTAAATAACAGTGTAAAAGTAAAGTTGGTCAGTATCTGTGTGCAGTAAGCAAAAGCAAAGATATATCCCTGCATGCAAAGAATACAATTAACTGGACTCCCCCTGAAATCATCATGGTTCCTAGCACAAGTCTAAATAACAGTGTAAAAGTAAAGTTGGTCAGTATCTGTGTGCAGTAAGCAAAAGCAAAGATATATCCCTGCATGCAAAGAATACAATTAACTGGACTCCCCTGAAATCATCATGGTTTTGTCCAGGAGTATTTTAATCTCTGAATCGGGTCATTAGGGCCGGATTTATTAAAGACGATTTGAACATACAAATCGTTGAATTTACTATGAGATTTTGAGATCAAATCGTTGCTAAACGGTCCAAAAATCGCCAGAGTTAAAAGAGGTGTCTCAGGGTAGCTGAGTTTTGTCCAAATTGGCCTGATTTAAATGCTGCAGCCTATATAAAGCACCACCCAAGCATCCCCAGCTGCTTCACATAGTGAAAATTTGTGCCATGGCATATGTGGGGAATATAATATAAGGTGTGCTGCTGCTGTTTTTGACTCCACAGCAAGTTCTGATGTGGAGGATGATGAACAGCACCGGCCCCAGATTCCGCATAGAGGACACATACCGTGTCAAGTGAATTCCTTTGGCCTGCGTTTGGACCTGGACCCCCTCTCAGATCAGGAGGTTGTGCAATTGTTTCGGCTAAATCGTGCTAACCTCCTGAGCCTTTATGAGCAGGTGAGGAATCTTGAATCTTGGTTTTCTGGTGTTATAAATTGTAGGGTCAGCACTTGAGTCTGCAGCATAGATGATGTCTGTTGATATGTTCCTGCAAAAGGTACATTTGTTAAGTATAAAGTGTAATAATAGTTTACGTTGTTCTGAATGAAGCATTTATTGTTATTTTTATTGTTTCTAAGGTAAAACTCACCAGGATGATCATCAAGGTGAAAATCCTCAGGTGGGGGCACAGATACAGTCGCCGTACAATGGACTTTGCTCTGTTAAGAGACACATGTATATTAGTATTGTAAACACGTATATGTTGCTTACCTCAGCTAATGTGTGAGTTATATTTTTATATCTGCAGGCGATTTTTATATCTGTTACACCTTGGGTCACACATCCAACACCCTTCTAAACCAAAAGCCCACCTCACATGGAGATGAGGTCTCCAAAACTGCTACTCTGAGACTGCACCCCCTCTCAGCTGCAATCCCAGACAGGCTCTCAAACACACATCCAAAATGGAGGTTGCTTCAAATTTTTGGAGACCTGGGAATCTCCATGTGAGGTGCGCTCTTGGTTTAGAAGGGTGTTGGATGTGTGATCCAAGGTTGGGGCTCTAAAGTTTAGAGTTAAGATTAGAGTTAGGACCATCCAGCAGAGAAGCCTTGGAAGTGGCGGATGGCTTATCACATATCTGCAGATATCTGTAACTTATTCTCTGACTTTTAAAGATAGGAGATCATGATTAGTAACTGAGTAATGGCTAGAGTGCCAGGCCATGTTTTGTTTTTTGTGCAAATTTCCCTTGCTTTGAGCACCTGCAATATATATTACTTTATAAACCGATTTGAAGCAACCTCCATTTTGGATGTGTGTTTTAGAGCCTGTCTGGGATTGCAGCTGAGAGGGGGTGCGGTCTAAGAGTGGCAGTTTTGGAGACCTGGGAATCTCCTTGTGAGGTGAGCTCTTGGTTTAGAAAGATATTGGATATGTGACCCAAAGTTGGGGCTCTAAAGTTTAGAGTTAAGATTAGAGTTAGGACCATCCAGCAGAGAAGCCTTGAAAGTGGCGGACATATTTTAATAAAATAACATTAGTGCGAGAGAAAACAACACTGTCTGCAAATATTTCTATAGTCCATTATTAAAATGAATAATATAAGGAATGGATGTTGAAAGAACCTATGTATATCATCTAGATTCAACAGATTTTATTTTTAGTAACTTTTGCAGCAGAGGATTATTACAAACACCACTAGAGAGAGCTCTTCATTTCCTAAAAGATTCAACATGAGAAAAATAATGACTTCAACGAGGCCCTATATTTTTGTCTTTTGCTACAGCCTATAGTTCTATTTCTGGCAATCCCACTACACTCATCTGTGGAAGAGAGTAACACATAGAAAGATAAATGGAAACTTACCATCCGAGGTTAACTCCTCATCCTTATCTCGATCTGAAGCAAGAGAAACTGTGTCAGGGGGATGAGGAAATCCTTCGAACTCATCCTGATCCTCAGGCTCTCCTGAAAAAAAAAGCATATGACAAGTGATCACTACTTGTATTGTAAGTTACTAACAAGGGGGAAAGGGGCCTGCTTTCTCCTATACATTTTAAATATCAGTCAATGATCAGTCATTTCCTTGATGATTTACAATACTAGGCATGTACATGTCTGTAATTAACTATTTGAATACAAAATATAAAAAAAAACTACAAATGTTAATTCAAATATAAAACAAAAAAAATCTTGTGTGATTAAACTATAGTTTGATTTTTCATTACCTATTTTTTTTTATAACTACAATAATAGAATTTTTTAAACTTTCCTTACCTAATTTTATTTATATGTTTGTCATTTAGTTAATGTATGTTACAGGAAAATTTTATTTTCTAAAGATTTGGGACTATTTATTAAACAAAATATGTGGTAGTGTATATTTTAAATTGCCCCCTCTCAGTAAAAGAAAATCTTGTATAGTTGTAATAAAATGTTGACAGAGAGATAAACAGCTTCCTCTGTCTATAACGCCCTCTCTATAGCGGTTTTGCTTTTATTTTAAACAAAGATAGTTAAAATCTGAATACAACCTTGTAATGTTTTTTTTTTTTACAAAGCACCCACATTTTCCCTCCAGCGTGATGTAAAATGCATTTAATAAACGCTCCCATAGAACACTATTGTGTTTTTACCAAGCGTTAATGCTTCTGAACGCTGCAGGCAATGTTGAAATCAATGCAAAGTAAAGGAAACACATGTCAGAAAGTGTGCATGTAATGTACATGTTCATTTGCTCAGATTGGTTTCTGGATTATCTTTGCATCAACACATTTTTAATAGAATGCATGTTGAAAGCTTTTAAATAATGCTGTGAATATGAATACTAGACCAAACTGAATTACAAGATGAATTTGATTTCTACACGTTATTACGTAGACCATTGAAATTTATTGCAGTCACAATATCACAGACTAAAGCAGTCTAGACCTGCAACAATCGATCTATGTGAACACATTTGTACAATTTTACTGCTGATCTAAGATCTGTATCTGCTTTAACCATATGCTCATTGTACACACTCTTCACATTTTTGGCTGTGCATCTACCACTCACAGACATGTTTACATAAGCATCAGGGAAGAAATGGACAAACCTAGCATACACACTTGTATATTGGCCGGATGATTGGGAATTGGGTCTTCTGATTTTTAAGTAAAGTTTAAAAATCTTTACACATAAATAGGTGACTAGAACTGGATGTAACAATAGGTTGTG
>WWET01004525.1:86040-107444 GCA_011038615.1 Limnodynastes dumerilii | reverse complement strand
CCCTCCTACACTTTTTACATATATATATATATATATATATATATATATATACATATATATATAAAGTTGGGCTTGTTTTTGGGCTATTTCGGATTGGATTGCGCTTGTTTTGGGCTTGTTTTTAATGTCTCGGTTGCTTGTTTTATGTTTCAGAGTTGGCAACACTGCTTGCATGTTAGTCTGGTTCATGCAGACCTATGATGAAGGTTACCTGCACATATTTAAGGCAGTGATTGGTGCATTCACTGGTTAAATATGTAGCCCTTGGTCCTCAATATTTTGCAATAAGGGATTAGCTGATAAAGACTTCCAAAATAAATAACTTTTTTGAAACATGTAGAAAATTTTTTTTTTTAATTGATGCTGGTACAACTCACATAGAAAGAACAAAACTGTGAAAATCTAGAATTCCATTAATGAAATGAGGATATTTAGAATGAAATAATTAATTTATTTTCCAGGAATAAAAAAACATTTTCTGATATCAAAGAGACAAATATTATTCTTTGGCATAAAAACAAATGTAAAAGCAAAATCGCTGTAGCGCTGTCAATAATGTTAGTCCCAAATTTCTTTCAAGTCCTTTAGGGTAGAGAGTTCATATGATTCTCTGTTGTGGTATTAATCTCAGGTTCATGATCCCTCTCAAAGTTTCCCCATCAAAAGAACATGTGGTATATAGAAAACAACAGAAAATGCCTTGTATAAAATGTTTTAGTACTGAACATTAAAAATATTGTAAAAATCATAAACAATACAACAAAAGTCATGGAGCTACAGGATACAAATTGATTGTGCTTAAGTGTGGGGATAAAGCACCAAGTAGAATTAACAAAGTCCTGGGATAACAGCACAAACCACAAAGGCTAGGGGGCTGATTCAGAGATGCACTTACACCTTTTTTTAGGTGGAAGTGTACAGCTCGGCTAAACCATTTTTTAAAGTAAGGGGTGTTAATTAAATAAATAAAAAATTGCATGCAGGGAAAATACTTTACTTTTACACATAGAACTAAAATACTGCATAGTTTTATGTTTATTCTATAAAATAGAGTTGAGCTAAGAAACTTCACCTCTTAATTTTAATTCTGGTTTCACAATGTAAATCTGCCTCCCCTTGCAATTCAACATGGTATTGCTTAGGTCTACACTTACACCTAAAAAAGGTGGAAGCGCAACTCTGAATCAGCCCCTAGATCTGTACACACCAAGGGCAGAACTACCATTAGTGCAACAGGTGCACTGGGGCCTATGCTGATACAAGGGCCCACAGCCGTCATCACTGCACTGCTGCACTACACCATTTTACCTGGGATATCATCAGGGCCAAAGCATATTTTTTTCACCTAGGTCCACAACTTGCTAGTTCAACGTTCCAAAGCCTTTGTGGTTTACTTAGTGCTGTTATCCAGCTACAGCTGCATTAAATTTTATGGCTGAGTAAAGTGTTTCCTTCTCTAATCTAGACATTATTCTTTAATCCATTACTGTGCACCAGACATAGGTCACACAATTAAATGACTGGCATTATTCTTTGTTTTTTATATGGTAAATACTGCTCTCATGAAAGAACACTTTTCAGGTGTTGTAGATATAAATAACTCATGCCACGAAGGCTTGTGTGGCACCGTTATCCAGTAATAGCACAAGTCCTTACCTTTTGAGGCCTCCAATAATCCAGTTTTGGGAGAGAACTAGGATCTTTTATTTATTAATCATTTTAAAAAAATTAATAATACGTATTATATTAATTAGTATTAATTACAGATTAAAATAAATACATTTACTATAACATGGGTTTCCAGAGACCTATTACAGGCCCTAGGTGTATGGTGTAGATGTTATATTTGATTGTAGGTCTTTCATATATTTATATACTGCTCCCAAAAAGGTTCTTAATTTTATTAAAAGTATTCTAATAGAACTGCAGTGTGTGTTAATCCCACTTAGTTTTGTGTTGGCCCCATTTATAATCAATCCCCGCACATGTGGCCACTTGCAGATTTTATTTTCCATCACACCCCTGGTTTCAGCTTTACAGTATATATAGTATTTATAGTTGTTTGCACTACAGCTGTCCATCTCATTCACAGTTCCCTTATACAACTAGTGTGGTGGGGTTCACTAGTGCCAACTGTCCATGTACTCAAAGTATCCAAATTCTTAATATTTTAAAAAGGGACCCTGGAGGAGACACAATTTATAGAATGAGCATCAATGTACTCTCTGGCAACGAGTGGAGTCTGAAAGGAGCAAACAGGTACAATGGTAGGATTGAAGATAGGCAAAGCTTTATGTGACACATCTCTGAATATGAAAATGTTTTTTCCACTTATATCAAGTCTTGCATTTCTGAGAAATCTATTTTAAATTTGAGTTTCTTCGTTTAGTCTAAGCTTTTAATTACAAAGTGTAATGATGTAATGTTTTCTTTTAGCAAAAGTAATTTCGCACTGCCAGCTGAAAACAAAGTGGAAGTTTAAAGAACCACTA
Source organism: Limnodynastes dumerilii (assembly GCA_011038615.1). Classification (NCBI taxonomy): domain Eukaryota; kingdom Metazoa; phylum Chordata; class Amphibia; order Anura; family Limnodynastidae; genus Limnodynastes; species Limnodynastes dumerilii. The sequence goes on along the minus strand of WWET01004525.1, from coordinate 104,952 downwards.
TGCTGCAGTTCTTTTTTAGGTGGCATTTTAAAGCAGTATTACCATATAGGGCCAGATCCAGACTTACGGAAAGGGACCAATTGCCAGGATCTCATTTCACTGGTATTTGTCAGCTCTGAATCATCTGGATCCAGAGTTACATCCTGGGACTATTTCCAACAGCAGGGTGGTACTTGTTGGAAAGTGCAGTGGCACACCCAGAGGAGTTTCTGGTTGCCATAAACCCCCACATTGAACATTTAAAAAAAATTAGAAAATTCAAAAAGGGGGCATGGCTTAGTGAGTCCCACGAAAGGGGCGTGACTTTGCAGCCATGTACATAGAGGAAGGTAATGGCCTGTGCTGCAATAGGGAAGCAGGTGGGGGATGGTGAATGGGTCACGACAAATTCAACAGTGCTTATGACACAAGCTCTGGTCCATTGTGTAATGTGCTCTACTAGTGCATTGTATACTGCTATTTCTATTAGATCTGTTCCTTTAATATAAAACTTCTATTTTAATGTGTGAATGAAGTAACTTATAAATCACCTAAAAAAAATGATCAAAAACAGGACTTGTTACAGCCAATAACCAATGCAATTCCTTAATGTGGAATTTTTCTTACTTTCAACATTATATACCTTCTGCTTTCACAGAGAATGTTAATGGATGTCTTACATGTCTTTGCAGTCAGATAGTACGACCATATTATAGGTATTGTCATTTTACATATTTTTTTTTAACAGTGCGTTATATTAAGTATCTCTTTACAGTTTTAAACAGTCTTATAAAAAGTTATATATATATTTTGGATGAGTGCAGGGGACCAAATGGTTAGCTAGGTATCAAAAATAAAATAGTATAAAACCAGATATGTTGGGAAAATAGATATTATAGTTTACCTATTACAATGTGTTATTCTAAACAACACAATTAAGCAGCAATCTGGGGGGGGGTGCTGACACCCTATAAAACAAAGAATTGTGAGAAAAGAATAGCTGTGCTGTAGTTGTGCTGTATATAAAACACGTGAAGAGTGTAACTTAATTTAAAAATAATTTAATTAGTAAATTTATAAGTGTAGACACACATATAATGCTACAATACAATTAAGCAAATAAAAATACAGTATAAACTGTTAAAAATGGTTCAAACAATAACTGATCACTGTAGTATTGAATTCTCCTATAGAAACATTTGACATGCAGATAAATTTCTCCAACTGATAAATATTACACCTGCAGGTGATTTAAGTAATACCCCGTTTACATTACCACCTAAAAGCCGGGGTTTTCATGAAATTGCCGGGTTTCATGAAAACCCCGGCTTTTTTTGGCAATCTGAACGGTACCCCCGGGTCTCTCTAGCCGGGTCTTAGACCCGGCTAAAAAGAAGGGTTTTTGCCGGCTTTTTCAATAGCCGGCTTTTTGCGTTCAGATTGAGCCAAAAAGCCGGCTATTTTCCCTGCTGCCGGTCATACCATTGTCTCAACTGGGTCTCTCAGATACCGTTACTTCTGTATGCACCCATCTATTATTAAACCTGCTCAATTCCATTTCTACCCAACACTGTTGTCTCCATCTTTGGAACCCGGAACCGATCCCAAACAATCCTTGAACGTGACACAGTGTCAATGTGGATAACGTTACCACTTAGATACCGGGATCCTATTTCCACCCGATGCCGTGTTAATAATGCACAATGGTATGGATCCTCTCCAATAATAGGTATCCTTATTTGGCGTCTGGCGTCCGTAGGTAGTATACCGCTAGAGTCCACAGGTTTCCCATTGCGCACCGGTTTATGGTAAAATGGACCTACTCCGACACTGGTATGCTTTTTTTAACATCTGCCGTCGGGCACCAAAGTCAGTGGAGGGATAGTTGAGAGACACAGAGCCGCAGGCATCCCCGCGCTGCAAAACCCGTGCCAACACACAATATGTGATTTTCGTAGGGGAGATATTCAGAACACGTCAGTAGCTGGATATTAGCTACTGGTAAGGTACGAAAGGTAAGGTAAAAAACTTTTTTACCTTAGCTTTCGTCTTGAAAAAGTCCTTGCCGGGACGAAACGCGTCGACAGTGATAGTGTATGGCACGCTAATGTCCAGCTACTGACGTGTTCTAAATATCTCCCCTACGAAAATCACATATTGTGTGTTGGCATGGGATTATCAGCGCAGGGACGCCCACGGCTCTGTGTATCTCAACTATCCCTCCAATGATTTTGGTGCAGAAGGCTAAGATTGTGGACTCTGGCGGGGATTATCTGCAGGCGGCAGATGTTAAAGAAAGCTTACCATTGTCGGAGTAGGTCCGTTTTACCATAAACCGATGCGCAAAGGAAAGCCTGTGGACTCTGGCGGCATACTTCTTACGGACAACAGATGCCAAATAAGGATACCTATTATTGGAGAGGATCCATAACATTGTGCATTATTAACACGGCTTGACTGTCCCGACTGCCTTTCAGTTTGTCCCGATAAGTGGGCTTCACCGGAGGCAGGTTTTTTTTCTTTTACTACTTTAATTTTTGCCCCATGCGACATGACAATGGGGGCGGAACAAGAGCAAAGCTTGGGCAGGATGGGGGCAGAGCTTATTTGTTTTCAGGCTCCAAAATGTTGGGAAGTATGCTGATATACCCCACATGTATATTGGAAACCCCCTTTTCAAAATCCTGTGTTTGCCACTGTATCGGAAAGCACTTATGCTTTGCAGGAGAAAGAGAATTATGTAGTTATTACCGGGAGGTTGTTCTGAGGGCCATCCAAACTATTCAGACTTCCACGCCATCAATATTTTTAGTATTATTGGAAGGAGCTGAAGTTTTAAGGAAATGTCTTTGGATCATAAGTATGTCAGAATTTTAAAAGCAAATGAAAAGCCGCACTCAGTCAATCAAATGGTTGAAACCTTTTGGAATAGGTCAGTGATGATGAGAAGAATTTTTATGGAAGGGATATTCCACACAGATATTCGATTATTTCAATAATATTTTTTATAGATAAAGTTAATATTGTGCTCCCTATTCCATACGTGCAGCCCCCCACATTCAACAAATATCAAAAAGAAACAAAAGAAAAAGATAATGGGGCTGATTCAGAGTTGCACTTACATTTTTTTTAGGTGCAAGTGTACAGCTCGGCTAAAACATTTTTCAAAGTAAGGGGTGTTGGTTAATTTAAAAATGATTGCATGCAGAGAAAATACATTACCTTTACACATGGAACTATAATACTGCATAGCTTTATGTTTATTCTATAAAATAGAGTTGAGCTAAGAGAATTCACTGCCTAATTTAAATTCTGGTTTTACAATTTAAATCTGCCTTCCCTTGCAATTCAACATGGTATTGCTCAGGTCTACACTTGCACCTAAAAATAGGTGTAAGTGCAACTCTGAATCAGCCCCAATGAGTATAATGGGTGCACTCAATCATCACCAGTGTGCCGTTAAAACTGGGTTAATTATCATTAAATTTAGCATTTATTGTTTATATAGATAAGTCGCTTACAGAATGCCAGTGAAATATAAATACACAAAAAAAAAATAGAATGAATCACAAGACAAATAGAGTGGTATAAAATTATGTGAGGACATTAATAATAGGCTTATTATAATATAATGATAAATATTGGTGGGAGCAAAGTAGTAAAGGATATATAGAATCGTTTTATATCTCACAAAATTGTGTAAATCTCAATATCCCTTGTTTTCTTTTTTCAGCAAACCCTCAGATCTTTTTATGAACCTAATATAGAACGCCAGAATGGCAGTTCTCTTAAATAAAGAATATAGATAGCAAGGTCTAAGCTGCCTATATTGCTACATAATAAATATTTCTCTCAAATATAGTTATTGAATGATAGTGGTGTCGATTAAAACCATCCCTCCTTACAGAAAATTACAGTAGTAATAGATAATAGAATAGTAACCACCTCTATAGGTAATATATGTATATATGGATGGTAAACCACGAGGACAAATTGTTATAACGCCTCAATAGGAGGCGGGAGCAAGTAACTAGAGTCAAAGTAAAAAAAAAACCGCCAAATTGGCAGTTCTTTTATCTTAGCCAAGAGTTTTAAACGGCAAATTATTGGTTAAAGTAATATAGGTAAAGGTGCCCGTCTCATATTAGAATAAACAGTATTATTGCCCAAAACATCCCCACATGTCTGCGAACGTTGACGACCGTTTCGTTTGAAAGCACAAGCTTTCTTAAGACCTCAATCGAGCACCAGTCAGCTGTGAGCCTTTAAAGTTTGTCATAGCCAATCACAGCCTCAGGGAAGCAGCACATCCTCCTTCTAGTACGTTCCTCCAGCTTCTTCTAATTCGGCAGTGAGAAATTACATCTATGCCGGGGACAGGGCTGGTGTCTCATAAAATCTCTACCGAGGTAGAGAGTAAAGCCCACAGAGATATATCCAAAGGAACTAGAAATAGCGCTATTCATAAATCACCAATACGCCAGCCCTGTCAATCTTCCCCTGGAGGGCGGTGTCCTGCTCCCAGGTGGGCGGAGATGTAATTTCTCACTGCCGAATTAGACGGTGCTGGAGGGACGGACTAGAAGGAGGATGTGCTGCTTCCCTGAGGCTGTGACAAACTTTAAAGGCTCACAGCTGACTGGTTTAATTTTCTGTAAGGAGGGGTGGTTTTATTGGGCAACATTGGCGTTATAACAATTTGTCCTCGTGGTTTACCATCCATATAAACATATATTACCTATAGAGGTGATTTCTACATATATTACCTATAGAGGTGGTTACTATTCTATTATCTATTACTACTGTAATTTTCTGTAAGGAGGGGTGGTTTTAATCGACACCACTATCATTCAATAACTATATTTGAGAGAAACGTTTATTATGTAGCAATATAGGCAGCATAGACCTTGTTATCTATATTCTTTATTTAAGAGAACTGCCATTCTGGCATTCTATATTAGATTCATAAAAAAAGAAATCTGAGGGTTTGTTAAAAAAAAGAAAATAATGGCTATTGAGATTTACACAATTTTGTGAGATATACAACTATTCTATATATCCCTTATAACTTTGCTCCCACCATTATTTACCATTATATTATAATAAGCCTATTATTAACGTCACCACGTCATTTTATACCACTCTATTTGTCTTGTGATTCACTTTATTATTATTTTTTCTGTGTGTTTTTATATATCACTGGCATTCTGTAAGCGACTCTAGGGCTAATTCATTTTTGGAATATTAGGCCAGATTTCATTTCTTATCTATATAAACAATAAATGCTAAGTTTTAATGATAATTAGCCCAGATTTAATGGCACACTGGTGATGATTAATTGAGTGTGCCCATTATACTCATTGGGGCTGATTCAGAGTTGCACTTCCGCCTATTTTTAGGTGAAAGTGTAGACTTGAGCAGTGCCATGCTGAATTGCAAGGGGAGGCAGATTTCAATTGTTAAACCAGAATTAATTTAGGACATGAAGTTTCTTAGCTCAACTCTATGTTATAGAATAAACATAAAGCTATGCAGTATTTTAGTTCTAAGGGCTCTATTTACTATCATTAGCGCATTGAGCACTAATGATAACAACCAGGCTCGCTGGGCCCGAGCAGCAAGCCTGGCAGGACCGCAGGAAGTATTTACTAATACTTACCCTTCCGGCGAGGTCCCACGATGGTCAGCGAGCCTTTTGCTAACATCGTTTGGCTATGTAGTCCAGGCACATGTAAAATTTCAAGTCCCAAAAGGCAAAATCACTGCGCCGGGATTAGAGACAGACGCGCGCCCGGTTAGGTAAGTTTAAAACATTCGGTCTCTAATTTTTTGTGGTTTTTTTTATGAAATATGTTTATTAGAGAAAAAATAATTAAAACTAGTTCATATATATTTTTAGTTTTTTTTTACTTATATTTTAATGTTTTTTTACTTAACTGTATTCCAGCGGTACCCCCCTCTTCCTCCCCCTAATAACAGCTATTAGGGGGAGGAAAAGGGGGGTATATGGGGAGACTGCTGGAATACGTACCCTAACACCATTTTCAGATGGTGTTATTTAACGTGTCAGCGTGGATTGTTAGTAAATAAAGCGATCTTCCGGCCCGCATTCATTAGCGCGGGCCAACGATCGTGAGTGTTAATGCGATTGTTGCCATGGTTGATAGCATTGTAAATATGGACTTGTTTGTTTTCATATGATAAAGAAAGTTTTCACACGAAACCGTGCTTTATCATATGAAAATGATCTTAGTAAATAGAGCCCTACGTGTAAAAGTAATGTATTTTCCCTGCATGCAAAAAATAATTAAAATTAATTAACACCCTTTACTTTAAAAAATAGTTTAGCCGAGCTGTACACTTGCACCTGAAAAAAAGGTGTAAGTGCATCTCTGAATCAGCCCTGTTATGTTTTTCTTTTGTTCTGATCATACGTTTGTACAAGCCAGGGGAGTGGCAGATTACAGATGCTTTTCCACAATCTGTATTTTTGTAATATAACCTAACCTTTGATCTCAAGTGTAATCTTTAGATAATAGTCCAGGGTTGCCGACTTTTTAAGGCTTCCCACCTGGAAGCCATTGATGCCTGCAAGGGGCGGGACTTAATGACATGATTTATGCAAATTGTGTCATTAAGCCCCGCCCCTTGTCAATCACTATTGTGATTTCCAGTGTTCAAGGGGGTGGACAGGGCTTCATTACATCATCAAGTCCCACCCATCCCTAGAAGCTCTAGGGATCACAATAGAGTTTATTAGGGGGTCGAAACTTGCGGGAGATCTGCCGGCTCTCCTGGGATAACTGCCCAAATTTCGGGAGTCTCCAGCATATTCCGGGAGAGTCAACCCTGTAAAATATTCCATGTGCTCAGACCCAGCACGTAGCTTTTGATCCCAACAATCCATCCCTTACTTGTCCACATATACTCTAAAGATCTGCTCACAACAGTAATGAAGGAAAAGGAAAGGAAATGTATTAATGTATTAAAAGGGCAGAGAGTCAGGAGCAATGTAGAGAGGGTAGGAAATACATACAGAGTTTATATTGGGAGGCTGCAAGCAAGAGCTAGGTGTAAAGAACAAAATAGACTTGCCAGAGATAATCAGAGGGAATAGGAAAATTTGGCAAGAACTAAAAAGACGGGAGACTGGCACAAATTGTACAGAGGAAATAAGAGATTAACAGTAAGTGGGATAATAGGGGGAAAGAAACTGTCAGAAGCTAATAGGAGACTGGAAGGTGCTCTCTGAGCACTGATGGTCAGCCTTGTGATACAGACAGAACCAATAGAGACAGAGCAGCAGGAAGGACACATTCTGAATGCTCTATGCTAACAAATGTATACCTTCATTATCTCTTTGGGTGTAGAATAGCAGCAGAATTCTTTTTCAAGTTCTAATCTTAATTTTACGTCTCTGTAACTTTATCAGGGCCAAACTAGACTGGTACTTCAGCCAAACGGCAGGTGGGTCTCTGGGGGGATGTGCTGGTACCCGCTGCTGCTCGAGAGCCGTCAGTCAGTATCTGCTTATGATTCTACTTCATCAGTGCAAGCAAGCACCTCCACATAGCAGATATTCAAAACCTACCTGTTGCCTGACACTCAACCAATCAGGGGGTAGCTGATGTTATTGTGCTACTTCCTCATTGGCTTCTGGTGTTATAAACCACCCGCATTTCCTGCACTGATTCCACCTTGCCACAGCTCTGCTGAAAATGGTGTGTAAAAGTTGTACAAGATGTGTTGGGTTTGATTGTTATGCATGTATGTTATGAATGTGTATGTGAGTATTATGCATGTATATTATGTGTGTGTGTGGCATAAAAGTTGTGTTGCATGTTAGTGTTATGGGTTTATGTTTTTGGTGTGTGTGTGTTTGTGTGAGGTATACAAATTGTATTGTGTGCTAATGTTATGCATGTATGATATCAGGGCCGTTACTAGGGGTGTGCAATAGGGGCGCAAAGCCGAACTTGGGTGCCAATAAGATAATTTTTAAGGTTAAATTGGTTCCTAAGCCTTTGTAGGGGGCGTCATTTTTCTTTTTTGCCCCTGGCTCTAAAATTTCTAGTCACGGGTCTTTATGGTTTGTGTGTGTGTAGCATGTACAAGATGTGTTGAGTGTGATTTTTATACGTACGTGTAGATATGTAACTATATATTATATATACATATATCTGTGTGATTGTGTAGATATATAGCTATATACACCTATATATCTACTATATATCCACACAAATGTGGACCTGTGTGTTTTAAATGCCAGGGCTGCAGAAATACACTTTGGAAGGTGACAGAAGATACCCTAAAGGCAAGAGTAGTGCAGCACATTGTTTCATAACCTTTGGAGGTGTCGAAAGAGTTCTACATTTTGGAATAAGGTGATTTCCTCTCTTATTGTGACATGTGGGCCCCAATGCTAGCCACCTTGCCCTCTAAACTGATAAACCTGGGCTGACATTAACACATAATTAATTATTTATCGAGTGATCGGGCAAATAATTGCTCTAGTTAGTGAACATGATTAATTTTTAAAACGGGAGAATAAACACACCAGAAATGCTGTGGTACAATTATTTGGTCTTTTAGCATTTGATTCAGTAATTTACTGGAGCCAGTCACCTTACTGATTGGCTCCCTATTCTTTAAGCACCTCCCTCTTCTGCTAGGATAATCGTCCTGTTTATCGGGACACTCGCTGCTGGGATCGTTTAATCAACCCAATATATGACCAGCTTTACTTTAGCACAAAAAGCTGTTTCAAATAAATGGATTTTACCAACTGCTACATCTCTGACGGAGGTTACGAACAGTTTGCATGAAATTATGTATTTTAATAGAAGAACTTCTTTTCCAGATGCTGATAAGAGGGGGTTCCAAACTTCTAAATAAATGTGAATAAACTCCTACAAGATATAATCCTAAAAATATGGAGTCTACCACATGGTTTTTCTACCATCACTGAAAGATTTAGTTGCCCCATTTCAACGCGGACATGGCCGACAGCTGAATTGATTTACATGACAAATTTTGTTATTGGGAAAAGGTACTTACAGCAAATGGCCCTATTCAAATCTTACCTGTCATCCTTGCAGCATTCACATCTTGACGTTGCTGGATCCACGCAGTTTTCTTTGCAGCAGTTGCAAAACGACTGCTGTCACTGCTCCACTGCCAGAATACCATATGTCAAAAATTAACACATTGGGGTAGATCCAGAACTACGTTTGCCATACATTTATTCGCGTAGCGTATTTGTATGTGCGTACCTTCTATACACTCCCCTTGTCACTCCCCTTGCACGAACTTATTTTGTCAAGATACGCCAAATCCTACCTTAACTTTTTGCCATGAAAAAGTAACGTCGATAGCGTAACGAAATTACTGCGCATGCGCAGTAGTTCAATGCGGCCCAAGGTGTGTAGCGGGCACACAGCAGCGCCCATACTGTACACTTTAAATACAAACCCCCGCCTAGTTAACGTATTTCAGACGTAATTTGGACTAACGTAAAATTGGCACGCCCACACGTAAGTATTTACGTGACACATACGTGAATGGACCATACGTTCACAATTACGCTACGTTACTGAGCGTATTTTCTATGGTGCGTATGTGCAGTACTTACCAAAAGGGGATTTTACGTCTCCGCCACGCGTAAATTTGCTCGCAAGCGTTGTTCTGGATCTGGACCATTGTGCCGGTAAACCACACAACATTAATGGCAATATGGCTTAGCCCAGTCCTCCTATTAACTCTAGAATTCATTTTTTTTTATTCCTACTGTAACTTTCCTTCTGTCAATAAATATTAGTGGCTTTTGGAAAGTATAATTCCCTTAGTTGGCTCTGTTAATCACTGCAGTTATTGTATTAATGTTTGGTCTGATTTGTTTTGTTTTATTTGCTCTATAGTATGGACTCTCCTAAGTGAATTGAAATGAGATCCAATGCTTCATTCTGACATGATGGACCGGATTCAGAGATCTATTTTTACGTGGAGTTGCGTGCATATTTTTAGGATCGGATCAACTGCGCATGTGTAGTAACTTTTTACTACGCAAGTTACGTAGTATTTACAGACGGAAGTCCATTGGGCACACACTTGTGAATTGCACTTGAGGACATACGTACGGAGGGGCGGGCTTGATATCCGTATGTTCAAACTTACGTGAGACTGGGTGGGAGGATGCATTATATCGGCATTTGAGGGCGTGGTTAGATAGATACGAACGTACATACCTTAACATATGCCCGTAACTACACATGTAGGGATAAGGGTGCTCTATCGTGGCGTAAGTCACTGACAACACGGACGTGTAAGGCGAGTGTCATGGGTGTTACCTTGCGGCGTGTGCGTGTACTTGCATAACTTCAAAAAACGGATCTCTGAATCCGGTCCGATATCTTTAAATATACCCTCCAATGTTTGTCAAAATGATTGACTGCAGAATATTTAATCGTTCTGTAAATTTTTTAAAGGAAGTCCGATGTTTACCTATGTATGTACATGGCTTAATCTTGTAACTTGGAAAATCAAACAAAATGTTTAATAAATGCAGGGCTGCTTTTTAGCCTAGTCCAGCCCTGAACATCCTCGTAGTTTGTGTCTCATATGAACTAACTTTATGCCAGCACTAAAAGGGTATGATTCAGTGATTCAGTCTCTGAAGTTTTCATAACTTAAATGAGCATTACACTGGTTTCATCTACTGTAATTACATAAGATTCTGCTGCCATCTAGTGGTACTAGTTGATTCTGAAAGCAACATTTTGTAATAACGTAAACTGTCAGTGTGATTAAGTTGAACTTATAAACCCAGCAAACATATAGCTCAATGCTTTTGCCAGAAAACTCAGATGAAATGAGGACTTTACTCTAAATTTGAGATTCTCTGTTCAAGCTGTCATATCATTGTACAGAAAAGGTGAGTAGATGTGTTATTCCATACAGCAAGGTTTGTGTTATTATTTATTTAGAATTCAAGGAGGAAGTTATCAGAATTTTGCAGAGCACATCAACCCATCTGAATTGCACTTAGCGGGGAAGAAAACACACCTCATGACAAAGAAGAGTTGTGGTAGAGTTCTACATATAAACAACTAGTTGAAATGGTAATACATAACTTTTGATGCAAATAAGAGCCATTTAGCCCATCCAGATTGCCTATGTGTTTACTTACTTTTCTTACCTGCTTAAACCCAGAACAGCCTAAGATGCAGTTTAATCCTTGGTTGTTTTAAAGAAACAACTCTCCCGAATTATCCAGGAGACTCCTGAATTTCGGGCACTTCTCCTGGTATTCCAGGAGAGCCAGCAAATCTCCCGTAGTGAGCTGGAGTCCATGCAAACCACGGCCTCAAGTCATGCCCCACTGCCTAGCAACACCTCTATTCCTAGTGTTATTAGGGACTGGACAGGACCCACCCCATCCCTATTAATACTATGTATCATGTCATTAGTGGTCAGGAGGTGGGGCTTTGGAATGCATAAATCCCTGTTGCAAACAGCCCTATTTCTGACTGGGAAATCGATTGCTTCTGCCTCAAAGCAATCGATCCTCCAAGCACCGAACATGGTGCTCCAAATGATAAGTATTCCCAACCTGTTCCCTAATCTTCCCCTTCTGTTATTCTAACCATAACCCTCCCTTCCGTGCAGCCTGACTCTAACCTTTCCTCTCCCTACAGCCTGACCCTAACCCCCCCTTCCCCGCAGCCTGACCCTAAACCTCCCTTCCCCACAGCCTGACCCTCACTCCCCCTACCCCTTCAGCCTGATCCTAACCCGAGCCCTTCCATGGCTCTAACCATAACACTCCTTACCTAGAGCCTAACCCTAACCCTCCTCCTAAACATTAAAAGTTCCCAGAGAGGTTACTTACCTCTCCTGCGGAGGGTCTGCTGCGGGTGTGTGGTGGGTCCGGCTGCTCTTCCAATAATTTAATGGGTGAGTATGCAGTCGGCATTCTTACACATTCATAAAAAAACAAAACTAAAATAGAAGCTATTCTAAATAGGGACGGCTGAAAATGAACTTTTGTCTGTCTATACTTAGGAAAGAAACCCAACGTATCAGGGACTCCCAATGTGCCCACATATGTTTCAGTACCTGTGCTTTTTTTCCAATCTCTTCAAATGTCTCCTATACCTTGTTAATCCCTGTGATATACAGTATTTGAAAGCCACAATCCCCTCCTCCTATTAAAAGCAGTCAACAAATGTTCAACATATATGGGCTCTTGAAAAAGCAACTCGGGTGAGTGCATCACACAGTAAGTTAAGAGAGTGTAAATGGTGGTCATTGAAGAATGTATATCATTGATTTGCTAGACTTTTTTTTTTACCTGTGTTTTACAGAATTTTATTGTTTAACAACATTTGTAATTCGTGCTGTAAATGTGATATTTATGGTTGCATTCAAGTTTGCTCAGATTTACAGACATACATCTGAACAGAGCTGTCTTAAACATTGGGCACTCTTGGCACAGTGCCTCACGATTCTAGGGGCCCTTGAGGACTGCTGCCCAGAAGTCAAAGCAGTGGACCGGATTCCGATTTAGTAACGTTAGGTCATTTACGCATGCAAGGTGCGTAAGTGACCTGACTTCACTGGAGGGCGCATGTGCCCTCCAGATGTTACGCTAGGGTTACTAGAGTAACCCTAGCGTTTAAACAATTGGACAGAACTTTGTTCCGTCTGAGCCCATTTCCGAGGAGGGGAAGGAGGGGAAACGTGCTAAGTGTACAGTGTGTGCAGAGGATCAGAGGTCGTACAGACACTACACTTAATGCAGGCTTATGGCAGCATAAGCTGCCATAAAGCCCGCACGCGAGAGGGGAGTGACGGGGGAAACCGTGTGGCGGTCTAAATCCAGTCCAGTGTTAGCATAGAAACATAGAAAGTGACGGCAGATAAGAGCCACGTGGCCCATCCAATCTGTCCAGTTGTTTATTTAAACTATCCAGATCCTACACCCTATTTACCCTCAATTTAGTTTAAGATTTAGGATATCCTTATATTGATCCCAAGCATGTTTACACTATTCTACTATGTTAGCTTCAACCACCTCAGATGGGAGGCTATTCCACTTATCTATCACCCTTTCATTGAAGTAATTTTTCCGCACATTTCCTCTGAATCTGCCACCCTCCAGTTTATATTCATGCCCTCGTGTTCTATTACACCTCTTCCTTTGAAAAATGCCACCCCCTCTAGCCGAACTGGCTGGGATTTCGATTGCATATGCCTTGAGGAGGCATTGCATGCATCCTGCAAATAATACAGCAACATTGTCTACAGACCCCCTCCCCCATATTACAGCAATACCCCTGCAGACAAATCCCAGACACATATAATGATATATAATGAAGTAATAATCACTACAGACATGTACACACAAGCACATACATAATACAGCAATACTACCTACAAACAACCCATACATACATAATGCAGCAATACCACCTACAGATACCTTTCTACCCCTCACACACACACATTTATTACAACACCTCCTATCAATAAATGACAGCAATACCCCCAATACCTTCTACAGATAAAGCACACACATACAGTAATACAGCAATACCCCTGTAGTACCCCCATACACACACACAATAAAGTAATACCTCCTACAAACACTACACACACATGATACAACAATACAGCAATACCCAGGGTTGCCGACTCTCCATGAATATCCGGGAGACTCACGAAATTTGGGCAGTTCTCCCAGTATCCTGGGAAAGTCGGCAAATCTCCTGTAAGTCCCGACCCCCCAATAAACTCTATTGTAATCCTTAGAGTTACTAGGGATGGGTGGGACTTGATGTAATCAAGCCCCGACCACCCCCTAGAACACTAGAGATCACAAAAGCTACTGACAGGGGGGTCTTTATGGCGTGTTTTGCATAAAGCACGTTATTAAGCCCCACCCCTTACAGGCATCAATGGCTTTCCTTGGTATCTTCTGGAGGGAAGCCTTAAAAAGTCGGCAACCCTGGTAATACCTTATACAGAGACCTCACATACACAAATACAGCAATAACCCAAACAGACTGCCCCCCAAAACACACACATATTACAACACCTCTCACCAATGCTACAGCAATACCCTCTTCAAATAAAGCAAACACATTATACAGCAATACCCCCTCCAGACATCCCCTTACATACATAATTCAGCAATACCCCCTCCAGACATCCCCTTTACATACATAATACAACAATACCCCTACAGACATCCCCTTTATTTACATAATACAGCAATACACCTACAGACATCCACTTTACATACATAATACAGAAATACACCTACAGACATCCACTTCACATACATAATACAGCAATGCCTGCTTCAAACGATATTCGATTGTTATGTCGACAGTAAAAATGCTGACAGGTCAAATTGCTGACCATATTTTGATCTATCAGCATTTTGATTTCTCAACATTTTGACTGTCAACATTCTGTACCAGATCCCTACCAACATTCCACACAAACAGTAAAGCAATACCACTTAAAGATACCCTCCACACACACAATATAGCAATACAACCTACAGATACCACACACAAATACACATACAAAATTGCAATACAACCTCCCCCCCACATACACACAGACATAATACAGTAATAGACCCCACAGACAGCTTACACAAAACCCTATGGGAATATATCGTACAGACAAGTCACACACACATAATACGACAAAACCTACTAGACAGCCCACACAAACAAACACAGGAATATCCAGGGAACTCCGCGGGGGGGATGCGGCACATCTAGGTGCCATGCTGGATAGCCGCCGCCGCTCATCCACCGCTCATCCCCCTGCTTCTCAGAGCTTACATTTAGCCAGAACTGTGACAACTATGACAGCCAGCGCCGGTCCACAATACAGCGACGCCAGCCTGTGCTGTAGGTAGATGCTAGATCCAAACGGGCTAAAGGACCTCTGCTGATGTCTAGCCCATGTGACCAGATCTGAGGGAGCAGTCAGTGTTTCCTCCGCTTTCCTTTCCTGGACCAGTGTGATTATAATGTTTATAAAAGAGGTGGGCGCCAGACATGCTTGCACCGGCCCTGGGAATACCCACAAAATTTACCCCCTCCCCACAAACACACACACACACACACACATATTAAAACACTTCCTACTAATGTCCCCAACATATTACAGCAATACATAATATAGATCCCCCTATATTACAGCAATATACCCACACATATTAAAGCAATTATGTCTTAACTCTCCAATTCCGCTCCTCATATTACATTAGTACAGTGTATTCTACCCACAATACAGCATAACACTTTGCCTTCCACATACATAACCATACAAATACTGACCTGCCAATAGATTATTGGTTGTTAACCATACCTGAGCAGTCATCTTCACAAATTAAAAGGTCAAAATATATACCAAACTTTGTCAAAAGGTGTTTATTCTGTGTAAAAATTAGCTGGGAAGGGGATTAGTTTGTAGTCAATCTGGCACCCAGTACAATCCATAATTTCTGGTCCATCAAAAGAAAAAGGATCAGACTCATCAGGTTCAGATCTCATTTTGTATGTCTTTGTTAGAACTTCATTTGTGAAGAACTCATTTGAATCAAAATGGAATTCTAAAGTGAAACTCATTGGTTGGCCAACATCTGAAAATTTCACTTTAATGTCCTTTAAGTGCTTCAGGATTGGTTCATCATGCTCCTGGACCATGTCATTTAGCAGATCAACATTTTTAAATACAGTTAACCAGAACTCAGGAATTACCAGAGGGTCCTCTTTTTCTTCATCTTTTTTTTTTCCTCTTCTAGTTTAATTTTCTCTTTCAGATCCGATATCTCGTAATGGAGTGACATAGTTTACTTACCCTAGTTTCTCCATGTCATAGAATGAAAGTTTGGTGTACAGGACTCTTTTGCTGACATGCTCAACCAGAAAAGCATAAGCTTGTGTGCAGATCCTAAAGCAGTGGGGGAAAAAGTGCATATAAACCATACAGCTATACACTTCTAATAACATATGCCCCTCTTTTGTTTCTCATATAATGCTCTGTTTTCTCACCTTGAACAAGTGGGATGATTCCAATGCACCTGTAACTTAACCCATATAACTTTTTTGCAAAAACCAATCTAGATTGGTGATTATTTGTATAAATACTCTTTAATTACTTCTTGGCCTTATACAAATTGTGTTCACTTATTTTTGCCTCTACATAGTTCATCTACCTACAGGTTTTAGGCCTCAATATTCCTGAGGAAGAGAGAACATAAATTTCTCCTGTTTTTCTCCTGTTTTCCCCTTACTTTTTTATGAAAACATTTTGGAGAGGGAATTGGAGAGACAGCGGAGCAAAGGGGACTCAGTCTGGAGGGATCAATGGAGAGAAAAGGGGAGAAGGGGAGGGTGAGAATGATTTGGGGAAGGAGGCTTGAGACAACAGTATGGAGAGCAAGATTAGTTCATGGGAAGTTAGGTTAGGAGAAGCTGAAGAAGTAACTAAACAAAGAAATATTATTTTTATTTTAGGTTTGGGAAACTGTATTATCCTATCTCCAATTTGGTGTCAGTTAAATTACACTTATTTTAGGTTTAGAAAACATTTTATTTTACACTTCTACACATTAATTTTATTATATTTGTACCCTTACCTTGTTTTATATATTAGTATTATACAGGTTTGCAATTTTATTTCAAGATGGTGGCTTATTAAATAAATAAATAAATACTTGGAGGTAAAGGACCTGATTCAGAGACTGAAAATAAGAGAGCAAACTTATTCCTGGGCAAAACCATGATGATTTTAGGTGGCGTTTCCAAGTCCAAGTCTAATTAGCAGTGTAACAGTAAAGCTGGTCAGTATCTGTGTGCATTAAGCAAAAACAAAGATATATCCCTACATGCAAAGAATACTATTAACTTGACTCCCCTGAAATCAACATGGTTTTGCCCAGGAGTTACATTCCTCAGTTATTTTCAGTCTCTGAATCAGGTCCAAAACCTCTAAAAGCTCCTGTCTAATGATCCTCAGTTAACACAAAATCCAAATACCCGGGTATATGAAGCTGGAACCCTGACACGACTAATTCCTTTAAAAAAAAATATATATATATAAATAAATAAATATAAATAAATAAATTGTATGTAGAAAAATCAGGTATGCGCCTAGACATAGCTATTCAGGATGTGGCCTTATAAATCCTTATTTGTAATTCAGGATACACTTGCTTTAATAAGACTTGATGACACTCATTCTCAATAGGCGTTTTGTCGTGGCTTGTACGCCTATAATGACTTCTTCAGGGATCGGGTATCAGGTTAGTGAGCAGGGGTTCGTCACAGCTCTTCAATTAATGGACCGGATGTTTTTATTTAAACAGGGAGTCCTGCCGATGCTCACTAACCTGATACCCGATCCCTGAGGAAGTCATTATAGGTGTACAAGCCTCGATGAAACATGTAGGTCCAACAGCTAAACTGGTGGACAACAGCTTCTGTAACCTTATCTTCAAGTGGATTGGAGCACGGGTCAAGGAAGTGAAAGCCACTCAGACAGATAAGACATAAATGCTTTTTAACTTTTACCTTGTGGTACGCAAGCCATTTTTAAAGTGTATTTAGTACAGAATTATTTTTATATAGGCATACTGCACCATGATGGCTTTTTAGTTGTCTCTCTCTTTTTCTACATACTATTGGGAATAAGTGTCATCAAGTCTTATTGAAGCAAGTGTATCCTGAATTACAAATAAGGATTTATAAGACTACATCCTGAATATCTATATCTAGGCGAATAACTGCTTTTTCTACATACAATTTACCTCTATTTGGGGACCGTGTACCCCAGCGGACCCCACCAGGGTTGTTGCAGCCCCAATAATTTACTGTATTCAATTATTGGTAAAGGATAAGCTTATTTATACTATATTAGGAAAAGAAAGGTGATTAATATTGGAGACTGGCGTTAAGCTCCTGATTATCTGCACTGTTCTTAACATAAAAAATATGTGTTGTAGATTTATGTTTTTAATACTATGAACAGTGCAATATTGACATTTTTATACTTTGATAAAACCTCATAGGGTTATATCAGAAGCGCTTCCTTTTGTATTTATATGTTGGTTTATTAAATAAGAAGTTTTCCAAACCTCAAATAATTGTAATTTAAAGAGCTTCAGGTAAAATCAGAGATATGATAAAACAGCTACAACATTAACAGCATTTATTTAAGGACTTAAAATTGAGGTATTAATTAATAAATACAGATATCTGTGGCACTGTGTAATTTATCAAAACAATTTTACCCAGAACACAGATCAAATGGCATTTACACAATTCCTAGATCAATATGCAGATTTGGAACTTTGAAATAAAGTTATATTTTGCTTTCCAACCTAAAAATGTTCTGATGCCTTAGCCCTCAATTGGAATCTATGATTAGAACATTTCAAAGCATTTTCCCTTCTCCAGAGTTTCACTATAAACATTTTAGACTATTAAGTATCACTCTTTATTTACACTTACACTTATAACATCAATTTCTGTTATTGGAGAATACTGTTGACTAGTCCCTGTAGCTTTGAGATGACTCATGCCCTTTCCCCTGATCCTCTTCCTCGGTTCTTTCTTTCCTATGTTCAGATACTTAGTAGAAACCTCAGCGGGTTGATTGCAGTTCATATTTGGTTTTTTTTTATAAGCTGTGGATATTTATTATGCATTTTTTTAAATGAAATCAATATTTAATATTTCAGATACTTTTTATTTTAATAAGTAAATAAATATTTAATAATGTACTTTTTAATGTATAATTAATAAAGTTCATCACTATGGGCTGGATCCCGACTTAAGTGCTTAAAATTAGTTACTCCTGGGCTAAACCATGTTGATTGCAGGGGAGTCATATTTCATCTGTTGCAAA
>WWET01004525.1:37281-64447 GCA_011038615.1 Limnodynastes dumerilii | reverse complement strand
GAGGGTACCATTTTTCAAAAGAAAAGGTGTAATAGAACACGAGGGCATGGATATAAACTGGAGGGTGACAGGTACAGGAGGACATTATATAAAGGAAGAGGTGTAATAGAACATGAGGACATGTGTATAAACTGGAGGGTGGTAGATTCAGAGGAAATGTGTGGATAATCACTGAACTGAAAGGGTGATAGATAAGTGGAATAGCCTCCCATCTGAGGTGGTTGAGGCCAATACAGTAGAACAATTTAAACATGCATAAATATAATACTTCACTGAAAGGGTGATAGATAAATGGACTATTCTCCCATCTGAGGTGGTTGAGGCCAATACAGTAGAACAATTTAAACATGCTTGGGATAAATATAAGGGTATCTTAAAATGTAAACCAAATTGAGGGTAAATAGGGTCTAGGGTCAGTATAGTTTTGAATAAACAAATGGGCAGACTAGATGGGCCATGTGGCTCTTATCTGCCGTCACTTTCTAGGTTTCTATGTAACTACTACTGCGGTGGGCAGAGGTCTGGATCAGGCCCTTTGTTTCAAAATCCTTGTTCAGAATCTGCAATATTTCACCCTCATCCTCTTGTTCAAATCAGACTATAAGTTCATCTACATAGATGAGTAGATAGATAAATATTTCAGTTAATATCTTTAGGCCGGATTCAGACCTGCGCTTGTCAGGTCACTTATGCACGCAAGATGCGTAAGTGTCCTGATTTGACTGGAGTGCGCATGCGCCCTGCAGATGTTACGCCATGGTTATGATAGTAATCCTAGCGTAGCAACCTTCATACAGAACTCTGTTCCGTACGAGCCAATTTGCATGTAAATGGGTTGTGCTTCCCCCCCACCCGCTAAAGTGGGCGGAGGGATGCATGCAAAGTATACAGTGTGGGGGGGCTTCCACACTTCTGTGGATAAGCGGTCGACTGCTAATCTGCACGATTGCTTTAAGGCAGGCTTATGGCAGCGTAAGCTGCCCTAAAGCCTGCACGAGAGAGGGGAGTGACAGGGGGCATACACTCCCATATCTCTCTCTCAGACAGAGAGACCCCCGCACGTACGGAAAGCATGCGTGGGTCTAGATCCGGTCCTTTGTGTATAAGCAGGGGACTATTTTACTCCTCACAATGTTTTCTTTTTTGAGGACATCATTTATTTTTGTATTCTTTCGTTGCCTGTTTCAGTCTGTATATACTTCTCTGGAGTTTGCATACTATATCTGGTCTTGCAAGATCTTTGAATCCTTTAAAAATCACCAAGAATGCTTTTTTAACATCAAAATGTCTCAACTGCAATTTCTTTGCAGCTGCTACTTTGGGTAAAGTCCTGATTGTTGTGTACTTACACTATTGGAGCAAATGTTTCATCCTAGTCCTCTCCGTATTTTTGTGAATACCCCTTTGCGGTTAGTCTGGCCTCGCATCTTTCAATCTTTCCGTCCATGTTATAACTTTAAATGTCCACTTACAGTCTATAGCTTTTCTTCCTGCTGGTAGTTCAAGTGTCCAAGTCTTAAGCACGTCCGTTCCATGGCAGAGCGGAGCTGTAAGTAACGACACTTACAGCTCCACTCTTCTCCGGAACTGATGTGATCACTCCCCTGTTAAAAAGCTGCCAGCTCTACTATCATTGTGGGTTGAGAGTCGATCTTCATATGGTATGGATATTTCATCTACCTAAATTCTGAATTCATTGTGTCGTCCCATAGAGCCACTATCGCCTCTACTATTGGATATACATTCCAGTGAGTGAAGCTGTTAAAGTTTTTTACATACCATTCATCAAGTTTTTGCATACTTATTATTATACATTGTTTCCTTTGAGGATTTTGCACTGTACGGAACATTCAGAGTTACACAGTGGTAACATTGCACATTGTGGCAACATTGCACATTGTTTCCTTCTGAGGATTTTGCATTGCACAGGACATTCAGAGATTAACACAGTGGTATTAATACCTACTGTTCGGGCCCCCCATTCATACCATCGAGGGAGGTTACCTGCGGGCTGTGTCTTTGATTAACATCATATTGCCAACGTTATTGGTTTATAAATCCCATATTATTTATGGAGCCTTGGTTCTTTGTGATTTATACATATTAAAAATTATTCATGCTGCCAATTGTTTGCACAAATTACATGTGCATGCATTTTGTGAATAAATAATTGTAATTTCTGAACCACTTGTATTGGTTTTTGATACATCTATATTCCTGGTTTATTCTAGCACGGCTATCTTTATATCTCTTTGCTCCATTGTTTAGGTACTGTACATACCTTTTTAGCTGGTGCCTGTGGGTAAATTTTGGTTATATAGTATTTTTATTTATTGGTTTGCCCTCTCTGTACTCTCCCTCTGATAGTTGGCGCACATCCTTTTTTTGAAGTTTATTGCGTTTTTCTCCAGGAACGTAAAGAAACACTTTGCATACAAAAAATGTACGCGTTTCATATTAGGTTTCTTGCCATGCCATAGTGCATATGGAGTTCTTTCTACTGTACGGGAAAATAATCTGTTCTGTAAATAAGTGGCTGTCACTGCTGCCTCGCCACTGTTTTTTCAGATAGTCCAGAATCAGTTAATAAGCATCTAATCATTTCAGTCAGGGTTCTGTTCTTCCTTTCAGTTACCCCATTGTGTTCATGTGTGTAGGGCACAGTTTTTTGGTGCTCTATGACAATCTGTCTTAGTCAGCATTTTAATTTGTGAACCAGGAATTCACCTTTATTGCCACTGAGAAATGCGAGTTGCTCTTACATAATCTTGTACCTTGTCCAATACCACATTTTTGCTTTATATCAGGTAAGTGACTGTATCTAGAGGTCATCTGTGAAAGTCACTATATATCTCTTTCCTGCTTTCAATGGAGCAAAAACACATCACTGTGCGTGATATCAAATGGTCTCAATGCTCTGCTCTCCCTTTGTTTTCAGATTATTACTCTTATGTCTTTTGCTTTTATACAGCAGTCATAGCTCATGATTGTTGATTTGAACAGTCTGATAGTGTGAGATGCTTTGTAAGGACACACTTTTGCAGTTCTCTAATACTGTCTGGATGTATGTGTCCCAGGCTTCCGTGCCACATGTGAATACAGTCATTGGGCCAGATCCTATGCTAGCAATTTTATGCTAGCCGCTGACGTAAAATCACCAATTTGTATTTACTGTGCATGCGTGCGGCAGATGTTACAACAGGTAACGCTGAACGTACGTACCATCAGCGTAACAACAAATGAAGGGACGGGGGCATCCATATGACACCCGTAGTTACGCCATAACTCCCAAGTGTCCCAATTTCAGCGGGACTATCCCGCTGTCCCGCCCGCCTCACAACTTGTCCCGAGATCAGACTCTCGGGACAAAGTTGTTGTTTTTTGTTTTTTTTGCAAAGCCTGTGCCACTGTATATGCGGCAGGGCTTTACATCGCACTGCACAGGTAATACAGGGCCCTGTAGGACCATGCCTGTGACTTTGAATAGCAGTGACCGATCCTATGCGGTCACTGCCATTCAAGAAACAGATTTGGTTCTACAGGGCTCCCGTAGGAGCCCTGTATTACCAGTATCGCACCACGTGACCTCAGATCAGACAGCGGGAGGCAGCAGCAGCGAGAGGCAGCATCGCAGAGGAAGGGAGAAGACGGCAAAGGTAAGTAACAGAACAGTTAAGGCTGGACATAAGGGGCAGACATGGAGACTGGATATAAGGGCAGACAATGGAGGCTGGACATAATGGGCAGACAATGGAGGCTGGACATAATGGGCACACATGGAGGCTGCACATAAGGGGCAGACAATGGAGGCTGGACATTATAAGGGGAAAACTATGGAGGCTGGATATAATGGGCACACATGGAGGCTGGACATTATAAGGGGCAAAAAATAGAGGCTGGACATTATAAGGGACAAAGAATGGAGGCTGGACATTATAAGGGGCACATATGGAGGCAGGCCTAATAATAAGGGGCAGACATATGGACAGTTGTTAAATAAAAGGGGCAGGCACTAGATCCTCTGGTCTGGGCGATGTAAGACACACCCACTTTTACAGATACGCCCACTGGGTGGTACAAGACACACACCCTTTACTGAGCCGAAAAAATTTCTCCCAATTTTGAATTCTCAAATGTTGGGAGGTATGGTTACGCTTTGTAGGCGGAGGGAGGCATTTAAATTGGACAGTATGGGCCGAGTGAGGCCGTAACCTACGTAAATCCATTACGTACGTCAGTACTTACACTTTGAAAAGTTAAGGTAGGGTTTGGGAAGCGTAAAACGGCCAAAGTACATACAAAGGGGAGTGCCTAGAGGAGTGCATAGAAAATACGATAGGTTAAATACGCAACGTGTTTTGTTGTGTCAAGGTGGTACAGATAGCTACCAACTTCTTTCCATACTGAATAATGCATATATTGTCTTGGAAATTGTTCTGCTTTCTTTATTGAGCAGTCTTTCTTCAAATGTCCAGTTTTCTTGCATCTAAAGCATTCTCTCATTTCCTTATTGTGTGATTTTGTACCTGTAATTTTAAGAGCGTTTTCTGAGTCACTATACATGTTATCCTGTGTGATTTCTTTCCTGTGCTGATATTCATCTATAAACCTGTTATTCACAAAGTCAAGTGTCAATTCTGCTTCAGGCCTTCTTTCCACAGCATTTATCAGTACACTGTGGGCCGGATTCAGAGCTCCGGACGCAATGCAATTGAGCCCGGAGTGCTGCGAAAGTGCTACTGCGCATGCACAGTAATTTTGGAATGTAATCTACGTTACTTCTTGCAAAAACCGTGTGTACGCAATCTTACTTAAGTCTGGATCCAGTCCTTTCCCACTCTTGGTTATAACCCCCTGCGCTGTCTGTATCTATTACTATACACAAGTCATCTTTAGAAACAATTTCAACTTTAAACTTCCACAGTTTACAGTTATAAATTTTCAGCTTGGTCACTGCTAGTTTAAGCTCTGTGCTGCTTGCCATTTCCTTATCTTTACTCCCTCTGCAGCACAATGCTGGTTTACTCAAATAAGCTGTGCAGGTTCCTCTACAGGAGATTTCTGGTACCTATATTCTGGTTAATGGGCCCATAACCTGTTGCAAAGTATTCTACTTTATACTCTATATTCAGTATTATAAAGTAGAATATTATATAAAGTATTCTACTTTATATTCAGTCAATAGGAACACATAGAGGAGTTTTGTGTGGAATAACTTTAGTTTATACTGTAGAACAACGGTTCTCAACCTTTTTTTGGGAGTACCAGTTGCCCACTATGGAATCATGTCAAGTACCGCTTTGCATAAAATGCTGATACATATCAGGGTTCTTGTTGTTTTTGCAGTTATTTTAGGGTACAATTTCAACATATGCCATTTAGATATTTTATTAATTATGTCCTTGGCAATTTAGTATAGTACTTCCTTACAATCTTGTTCAGATGCCCTGAGTACCACTGTTTGAAAACCCCATGCTTTAGAACATTACTTACAGACATTATACATCATGCAGGTTAAACACGGAGACCTCTAGTAGTTTCTCAGTCACCAAAGAGTACATTGCTACAACATAGAAAGACTTTACATGAACAGTACCAATATTATTATATAAGACACAAATAGACCCATATTATCGTATACATCTTAGCACCTAAAGATATCTCTCAAACTTCAAAACGAGGGTGCTACCTGGTACGACAAAGGAGCAATCATCCATTAATGAAAAAGTACTGTATAACCCAGGTGCACATGTGTTATATTTAACTTTTATTATCTTATTGCACAACAAACAATATTAAAATGGTAGCTATAAATTCACATATAAAACAAAATATGAAACATTCAAAGTTCTGGTGTCTCCAGTATCTCAAACAGGTATAAATGACCTTGGGGTAGATCCAGAACTACGTGTGCCGTACGTTTATTCGCGGAGCGTATTTTCGTGCACGTAAGTTCGCTACACTCCCCTCGGCACACCCCTTGCACGGATGTATTTTTTCAAGATACGCTTCCCAAACCCTACCTTAACTTTTTCAGACGTAACTGTGTACGTCCGCTAACGGACGTATAGACTACGTGAACGTACGCAGCTTAGCACGCCCATACTGTACACTTTAAATACCACCCCCCGCCTACTTCACGTAATTCAGACGTATTTTGGATGAATATAAATTAGGCACACCCACACATAAGTATTTACGTGACACATACGTGAATCACACATACGTTCACAATTACGTCACGTGAATGTGCGTATTTTCTATGGTGCGCATGCGCAGTGCGTTCTAAACTGCGAATTTACGTCTCCGCCACGCGTAAAATCGCGGGGAAGCGTAGTTCTGGATCAGGCCCCTTATCATTACCCAATGCTGTATCTAACTATGGGTCTTCAGTTAGAACGGCCATTTTTAAAAAAGGGCTGTTTCATACCAATCAGCTCCAAATTGGCTGTGAAATCAATTGCTTCTGCCTCACCAAGGAAAAGCAAACGATCATCCAAAGAACGAAGATGCAGCTGTGAATGGTATATTTATGTAACCCAACCCTTTATCTTAATCCTTACCCTAACCGTCCCCTTCCATTACCCTCACCCTAACCCTCCCCTTTCATTTCCCTAGCCCTAACCCTCTCCTCCCCGCAGCCTGACCCTAAGACTCCCTTCCCTGAAGCCTAAGACTTCCTTCACCTCCCTGCATCCTAACTCTAAGCCTCCCCTCCCCACAGCCTAACCCTAAGACTCCCCATAGACTTCCCTGTAATACTCACCTGTCCGGTCTGGTGTGGCGGATCTGCGGCGGTGTGACGGGTCTGCAGCGGCAGTTTCCAAATTAATGAATGGGTAAGTGCCGGAAAATAAATTTGACATACTTACCCCTCATTAGTGAAAGTATCTAATTAGTAATATTTTCAAAATAGAGATAGCTGAAAATGGAACTTTTGTTCTGCAAACATCCAGACTACCCAGTTGTTTATTTAAAACTGTACCACTATACTACTGTATGTTTTATGAGATAGTTTTTACAGTTTTATAATATTTTGTATTATATGTGTAAATACATTTTCTTGTCAGAACCAGCGCTCCCTCTTTCCTTAACATTTCCTATATTATTACTTAGAAGTTGGTCACTCCTGACCATGGCCCGGATCCAGAACTACGTCCGTCTTCCATAGACGGACGTAGTTCAATAAACAGTAGCTACTGCGCATGCGTAGTAGCTATTGTACGTAATCTGCGTATCGTTTCGATACGTAGATTGCGTTTATGCGGTCTTTTAGACCTACGTCCGTCTATGGAAGACGGACGTAGTTCTGGATCCGGCCCGGCGTTGTGAATCTGGCTCCATGTTACTATCCCTAATCTACAAATATAAGAAAAAGGAAAAAGAAAAGATAAAAGCCTTCTCACAATGGATCTTCACTCCGTAGAGGAGACCTCATAGACCAGTGTCTTTCCAACAGAGGTCTTTCCAGCAGCCTGCCTCTAATGCCGTGTTCCTACAATGGATTGATTCCTATATGCTGCAATCATAGAGGGACAGGTAGTCACTCTACAGAGTGAAGTAAAGGTAATGATAAGGTCATTTACACATGTTTGAGATATTGGAGACACTTGAACTTTGAATGTTTTATATTTTGCCTTATTTCTAAATTTGTAGCTACCATTTTTATCATGTTTGCTGTACAATAAGGTAATCAAAGATAACTATGACACCTGTGGACCTGGTGTATACGGTACTCTTTTCATTATTGGATAATCCTAAGGCTGTTGTATTTCAACACACCTGCCATAACAGCTGCAGTCTCCAGCCTGCCCTTCGCCATGCAACCTTAACTGTAGCATATCAGTGTCTCTAAAACCTTAGCATAGATAAGTGAATGCAGCGTACATGCCATAGATGATACAAAAGTGCACATAATGGTTCCTTTGAATGGCAACCAATTACGGCACAAAGCATATATGCGCACAGCCGTTATACTCTATACAGCTACATGCTCAAATACATTGTGCAAAAGTGGTTCAACACTGTGGTAAAAACTGTAAAAAATATTGCAAACACTTCAATTAAAATTTGAACGCACTAAAACAAACTAACTAATACTATTTTTTTTTTTATTCAAAAATAATTCAAAAACATAATTACAACATAATACTCCAGCAGCAATAATTATATAAATATATAAATACATGTACATCTTGAAATACCAAAGAACGGGTCAAAAAGAAGTCTATGATTTACAGCCCCAAGGACATGACCTGATTCTGGTGCAAATGTTTTGACCCACGTTATTTGTGCTGCTAATCTTTTTTTCCGTCATCGCGGATAATTGGGCCCAGACTGCTCTCAGATCTGCAACAGGAGCACTTGTGTTGGTTGTCTTGCCTCTTCCCTCCCATGACACGCCCTTCAGAACGCAAGCCACTACAGCTTGAGTTGCTTTAGGATCTGAATGGGCTGTAATTATGCATTTTTCTGTCCCGCACATGCACACTCAAAAATGTGGCACATCAGCTGGTATACACTCCCCAAAGGTGCCTTATGGAGGCGTAAGTCACTAAAAAACCGGCCATGCTAGGGGAGTGTCATGGGTGTTGCCTTGCTAGGTGCGTGCGTAAAAAAACACGCACATAGTAAATACGGATCTGTGAATCCGGTCCATGATTTGCATAAATCACTGCTCGGGTTGCAGTTTGCCCAGGTTTGGCTCATCCATAGCTGCTTAAAGATATTACAATACCCAATCAACATGTACTTAAATTGAAAGCATTATTTCTAATTTGATATCTTAAAGACAATAATACAGTTAATTCACTTCCTGCAAACCACACCCTCAATTAGCATCATAATTCCCCATCTCTAGTAATATGATGAAAACTGTCATTGATGATCATGGTCGGGTCTTACGGACACAATTTGAAGCATTGAAAAGTCGTCAACCGTGAACTATAGTGGGCCTAATAAAAAATTTTGGTTTCTTAAAATTTTCTGAAGTATAGAAGGGAGTATTGCTATAGTGGACCTGATTCACACTTCAGAGTCTTCTTAAAATAAGAACTTAAAGTCACACCTGGGCTAAACCATGTTGATTACAGGGGAATCATATCTCATCTGTTGCAAACAGTACTAGTGTTGAGAGGTGATGTTTCCCAGCCCAAGTCTAAATAACAGTGTAATAGTAAAGCTGGTCAGTATCTGTGTGCAGTAAGCAATTCAAAGATATATCCCTGCATGCAAAGAATACAATTAAATTAATTTAATTTAATTCCCCCTGCAATCAACACGGTTTTGCCCAGGAGTGACTTTAAGTTCTTATTTTAAGAAGATTCTTAAGTGTGAATCAGGTCCAATGTGTTTGGTGTTGTGGGGTATTACTACAGTGTGTGAGTGTGATGTGGGTTATTGCTGTAAGGTGTGGTGCCAATGTAGGGTATTGCTGTAATGTGTGATGGTGGCATGGAGTGATAATAGAATGGACAAGATCCAGGGTTTGAAAATAGGAGGTAAACAGGTGGAAAGTTACACCTGGGAAAAATCATGTTGAATTTCAGGGGGAGTCAAATATGTGAATACAGGAAAATTCTTTGCTTATTATACACAGTGACCAGTTTTACTTTTTTTTTATAAATTCTTTATTTTTGAGAATTTCCCATTTTAATAAAGACAATACAAACATTGATCTGGTGTTTGCCATTATAAAAAAAACAGTTTTACTTTTAATCTGTTTCTTAGAATTGGAAATTGTTAGCAGTAAATTAAGTTTGCTTCCCCTGCAATTGAACATGGTTTTGCCCAGGTTGAAATATCGAAATTTTCAAATAGATCAGGTCCAATGTGTAAGAGTGTTGTGGGGAATTGCTCCATTGTGTGGTGATGATCTAGGTTACTGCTATAAGGTGTTAAGACAGTGTGGAGTAATGCTACAATGTATAAGGGGGATGTGAGGTATGGCTGTAATGAGAATTGTAGGTGCAGGGGGTGGCTGCTACAGGGGAAGGGGAGCCCAAGCCAGCTGCCAGCCCCTACAGAGGACATGCCAGTAGCAACAATTCTATGCGGTCAGCAGCTGGCAGATTACACTTGTAGACAGATAAATAACTGGCCAGACGATAACTTAGTGCTGTCCTCTGCTAGTAGGGGATGGGGATGGATTTACTACAATGTGTGAGAGCTGTGTGGGGTATTGCAATCAATGAGCCGGGAAAAAATCTTCAAACAGCCTCATTTAGGTGGGATCAACTATAGGCAAGGTCAAAAAATATGTAAGCTGGATTAGTACAGAATAACGAATTTTAATAAAAGCAGAACAAAATATATTATATAAGGGCAAGGTTATGTATTGCCAATTATGTACAAAACGAAGTGTTATGTTAAAGAGTTAAAAGCAAATACAGTATCTACTAACTAGTACTTCACAATCTAATAAAGAGATGTATAGTGTGCAATGCAGGTAGTCACTTCCACCCAAGTGACCAATACTCGAAGCATACAGCATCCTAGTGATCACCACCCATTACATACAGTATCCTAGTGACCATCACCCAATGCATACTTCATCCTAGTGACCACCACTCAATACATTCAGCATCCTAGTGACCAAAACTCAATACATACAGCAACCTAGTGACCACCAATCCAATACATACAACATCCTAATGATCACAGTTCTATACAGACATCACTTTAGTGACTATGACAGTCAACATCCTAGTTTTCTTCAAATAAAAAAGGGCTACTGAGTGGTCTCCAAAGGCCACCAGCCTACCTGGAAATTCCCTGTAAGTCCTATAGCCAATCCACCCCTGATTGCTATTGTGTGTGAGGGCAGTGTGGGGTATTGCTATCATGTGTGAGGTTAGTGTGGGGTATTGCTATCATGTGTAAGGGAAGTGTGGGGTATAGCTATTATGTGTGAGGGCAGTGTGGGGTATTGCTATCATGTGTGAGGTTAGTGTGGGGTATTGCTTTCATGTGTGAGGGCAATGTGGTATATTGCTATCATGTGTGGGGGCAGTGCATGGGGTATTGCTACAATGTGTGAAAGCTGTGTGGGGTATAGCTATTATGTGTGAGGGCAGTGTGGGGTATTGCTATCATGTGTGAGGGCAGTACATGGGGTATTGCTACAATGTGTGAGAGCTGGGTGGGGTACAGCTATAAAGTAATTTTTTTGTGTACAAATAAATACTCGCACCAACTTACACATAGGGGGTAGAGGGAGATGAGCTATCAATTAATATATATATAACCTCTGGTGCTACTAGGGTTCCAAACAAAATACCAATAAATACTAATAAAACTAAATTTTATTGATAATTACAACATTCCAGGGGAAAGTAGAGGAGACGAGTGCACATAGTGTGGTTCCTCTCTTCTTTCTTTTGTACTGTTATAAAGTAATTTTAATACCATCCCATTAACTGAACATTTATTATAAAATAATTTTGGTTATTTGCAATGGTGGATATAAAATGCAAATGTTGTGATTTTTATAATTGCAAGAATGTAATAATATGTTTTTCCTGCCGCTTGTAGCAGTAACGATTTAATGATCTATTTAGTATATAGTATGGCTTTGGGAAAGTTTAAATTCAAAGCATAAAGTTACCCCAATAATTATAGAGAACAAGGCCTCTATCTCTCTACCTTTTATCTTCTGAGACTGATGACGTAAAGATATGTTGATTATCCAAAATAATATCAAAGTAAAGGTTTGTTTCGCCAACGCAGGCTCAGAACAAGCTGTCACCAACGTATGTTTCCCCCGGCGAAATCAGGAGGAGTGTGAGGGGAGGAGAACAAATTTAACTGTTTTTCTTCTGAAGTATACTGCTGGGCTATGACTGTTTATCACCCATGTGTTCTACACAGACGGTGCCCAGAACTACATTATTTAGTCTGTTATATCATATGTGTCCGTAATATAGGACATGTTACACAAAACTGTTCTCACTATTAAACTATTAATATACATATAAAAGGAAAATGAGTACAGCATTAGATCCCAAAAATGTTATCCTTAGATTAAAAAAATAGATTTAATAAAGGTTGCTGTCTTGTGAGTGTGGTAGACCCAGCCAGTGGCATAACTATTATAAGTGTAGGGGGTGCAGCTGCTATAGGGCCCAGAGGAGAGCCTATGGCAGCGGCACCCTGGCACTCACAGAAGCAAGATGTCATAGGCTGGCAGCTTATGACTATGCTCAGCACTCCATTTGAAGCTGAAAGCTTCCAGTTACTTATATTTAAACAGCAGTCATACACGGGATGTTGAGTATTGTTTTATGGTGCCAGACTCTGACAGCTTCACAGTCCACACACGCCAAACAAGGGACGGCCCCATCCCATCCAGACTGGGGCCCCACCTTCTTGTTATGGTGCCCAAACTGCTCAACTTACACCTCTGGGCTCAACTATGATCACCAAGTGCATATTGCTAGGGTTAATCTTATTTTAAAATTAAAGGACCGGATTCACACCACGGGACGTCTTGCATATATGTAGCGTAGTTATTTTTTTACGTAATCTACGTATCTTTTCGTTACGTAGATTACGTAAAAAAATTACTACGCAGGCGCAGTATCAAATATCAGTAAACACTGGATGTATATGCAATACGTTTGGTGATGGGAATTCGGTCCAAAATGTTTAAAAATTTGGTTTGAAATTTATTTTTGTCATTATACTATAGATGTGACAAAAGCATTCCATTTAGAGGATCAGATGATATGAACTAAAGGCATATGGAAGGGGGCTAGTACAACATGTAAAGAGAATGGAACAGTCCTGTGGTTTTCCAGGTATTGTGAAACTGTGAGTCCCCCATACTTTGTTCAGGTATGTAGCTATATCATACGCTGTTAGAACTACTGGGACAACACCTGGCGAGCCACAGGTTGGATATTGCAGACCTATAAGTACTGATCCCCACATGGGCAAATCCCTTGAGCCTTTACCATTGTGTACCACTATCAAGAGGCAGACGGCCCATTCCAGTCTGCTCCATTATCCTTAAGGCAAGATTATATTATATACAGGGCAGCACGGTTGCTCTGTGAGTAGCACTAAGGTCATGAGTTTGATTCCCGGACTAGGCATTATCTGTGTGGAGGTCGTATGTTCTCCGGTTTCCTCCCACACCAAAAACATGCTGGTAGGTTAATAGGCTGCTGAAAAAATTAGCCTCGGTGTGTGTATGTGTTAGGGAACCTAGAATGTAGCTCCAATGGGGCAGGGACTGATGTGAATGTGAAATATTCTCTGTAAAGCGCTGCTATATAAAAACCTGTTAATAAATAATTATATTTAAAAATGACATCTATGTGAGACATACTATTGTTATAAGGCTTTTATCTTTTTTTTTGCGTTTTGCCTAAAGTAAAATTTTTTCTACATTCTCTGTAAAAGCATCTGTTATATTTAAATTATTAGGGCACTAATAGGGCTCAATATTAAAAGCACTTAACTTAAAACATATCCTAATCTGGCAGTCTGTTTGGTTTGATATAGGTTGCAGTACAAGGATAAAGATCATGGTGACACAAACCCTCTAATGACTTCTAATTCAGGTAAGCTAAGGCATAAATCCTATGTGAACATAATAGAAAGTTATCCAAAACATGAAAATAAAGCCAACAAATTAATTAAAATCCACGGTCCCATTTAACACTATTCACTCATAACCACCAACAGGTGCACAAGTTTTATGTATACCAGTGTTTGGTCTTCTGATCCCAACAACGGGAGGTTTAGCTGTTTCACTTTCTATGTTTCTATAGGCCTCATTCAGACTTAAGAGCTTGAAATTAAGGGTCTGATTCACACTCAATAACGAGTTAGGTTCTTAAATAAACGTAACTAGTAGCAAGACCCGGTTTTCAGGTTCTTAAGAGACTTACGAGTGCCATAGGGCTCCATTAACTGTAGGTTTGCATTTGTGTGCGTAGGGCGTTTAATTAGGGCACCAAATTAATTATTTGTGGAACGCCCCTTCCTACGTAAGTTACTATGAACCTAGCAACTTTAGGTTCGTAGTGTTGAATCACGACATTTGCGTTCCCAAGTCCAACGTAAATTGCGTATAAAAGTTACTACGCATGCGCAGTATATACATTCTTAAATATACACACTTAAAACCGGCTAGATTCTTAATTGTGAATCAGGCCCTAAGAGATTAAAGTTGATTGCATGGGAGTCATATTTCATCTGTTGCAAACAGCATTAGAATTGGGAGGTGATGTTTCCCAGAGCAGGTCTAAATAACAGTAAAAGTTATTCTCTGTGTGCAGTAAAGCAATTCAAAGATTCCCTGCATGCAAAGAATACAATTAACTTGACTCCCCTTGAAATCAACATGGTTTAGCCCAGGAGTAACTTCCCTTTCTAATTTTCAAGCTCCTTCTGAAGTCTGAATCAGGCCCTATGTTTCTATGCAGGATCAAGAGGAATGATGTTGCCAACAGAATGGCTGGGTTGAGTTCATATGTGGGCATTCCCCGCTAGCCCAATTGTAGTATAGATGTTCCCTTTTAATATGTACCAATCTACACACTTGAGTTGGAAAACATAAGGTAGGCTCTGATCATCCACCAGAGTGGGAGTGGATAAAATGCACACACAGGGATGACTGGATATTGCAGCCAAGTACTTCCACATTTATCAAAATTTATCAAAATATTTTCCTGGGAGATCCGATCGCATCAAAAACATAAATCTAGCCTAACCCTCCATGCCCTTAAACCTAACCCTCCATGCCTCTTAACCTAAACCTCCATCCTCCTCAACCTAACCCTCCGTGCCTCTCAACCTAACCCTCCATGCCCCGCAGCCTAATCCTAACCCTTCATATCCAGCCACCTTCCCCTTAAGCCTAACTCTTATCTACCTGTCGCAACCACCACAGCCTCTCGCTATTGGGAAATAGGTTTCCGTTCCCAATATCAATTTTCTGTTTTGAAGGCTGTTCTAACAATAACACAGCCACCATTAAGCTGCTCCAACTAAGAACTGAATCCCCTGCGTTCAAAGCAGGTATACACCTCCGTCCTAGGGTCTTTCATTTTTATCAGTTACATTTTTGTGGATGGAAAAAGTGCAAGGTCCATTAATTTTCAGTAACGCAGGAACATGCATTATGCCATAGGGCTCTGGGCCTTTCCCCACCAGTGGTGCATGATCAATGAGGAGTTTAAAAGAACCAAGACCCTCATAGGGTGGCAGGTGCTCCACCAGACATCAGAAGGACAGGGTTAATAGTTATGTTATTTAGTTGTTTTGAGTAGTTTTGTTAGGTAAAGGGATAGTGGGTTAGAGGGGTGAGGTAAAAGAGGTTACATAAAGGCTAGTGGATAGGAAGTGCAGTCTCTTTATTGCAGAATCTCCCTCCCTCCCTTAGAGTTTTAATAGTTTGAATTTGAATTTCCTGTCCTGATGGTGCATGGTTGGGTTGGGTGGTAGCAGTGGGGGGTCAGAAAAAAGCATGGTGGAACTTGGGGGGAAGGGGGGAACAGGTCGGGCAACAAACACAACCCGGGATTGATGCGCGGACATCATATCCCTAGCGGTTGGGTCCTTAGGATCTGCCACCTTACAGGTGATGGGGTGTGCAGTTATGAACGGGATTGATTGTTCTTAGTGTTCTTGCTGGAAGACCGGTTTCAAGAGACCCCAAGGTCCAAAGAGTTGACCTGTGGGGGTTGGTTGAGGGGAATGTGCTGAACCCCCCTATCTGCTATTTGGGCCACCTATTCACTCCTGGATGACAAATGAATATAGTCATCAATTCTAATTTGGCCCCAATTTAATAAACTATGTGCTCTTTTTAATCGCAGCAAATGTCTATGCGTCATTATTTCGTTAAGGTGTGCCTGGCTGGATGATGTGTGAGTGGGCACTCTGCCGTTTACCGTTTAATGTTCTCTTCTATGTGATAGTGATGTGTCATAACCAACGCCACAATAGCGTTAAAGCACTGGATTTATATATTTGTGAAAGCAAACACTGATGTCCCTCACGGCACCATTTCAAAACAGCAGCACACAGAGACAGATGACAATCCTCTACCAAGAAGAGAAATTACCAGGAAACGTAAGGCAGAATTATTGATACGTTTTATTTTTGTTCTTAAATGGAGCTCAATATTCTATATAATAGTTTTATGGGGCAAGGTTGAGTAATCGGTGCTGACCTGCTTGACGGATGCCAGCTTGACACCACTGGATCACTTCCCACCATTTCTACTGTGATGCCATATTGATGAATCTGCAATTGACAGGAAAGAAAGATGAGTGCCACGTAGGCAGGAAGAGATATAAGTGACTGACTGGGCCTTGACACATTAGTCAAACATAGGGTTAAATTATGTAAATAGTGTCTTTGGAGGGTTGGGCCAGAGGTGGGGTTTTGGAGGTCATAAAAAGGGCATGGGGTTCCTTCTGTCTTGTACTTCGTTCTCTCCCTCCCCAATATTCATTAGGTTGCATTTATTAACTTGTTTTTTCCTTTTTAGATGGGACATGGAATTGGCAGTAGAGGCAGAGGTGTCAACAATTTGTTTGGCACAGGGGGAAATGTGGGGGAATGATATGAGAGGTATGGGCACACCTTC
Source organism: Limnodynastes dumerilii (assembly GCA_011038615.1). Lineage (NCBI taxonomy): Eukaryota > Metazoa > Chordata > Amphibia > Anura > Limnodynastidae > Limnodynastes > Limnodynastes dumerilii. The sequence goes on along the minus strand of WWET01004525.1, from coordinate 47,844 downwards.
CTACTCAAAATAAGGTCGCCTGCATTAGTGTCGGGGCCTGATATGCCTCCTCCAGGTTATGATGTACTGGGGCGAGGGTGTTTGGGTCCTGGGTGGTTGTTTGGGTCTAGGAGGTTATGGAGGCGCCCTTGACAATGGAGGTTGTCCATGTTATGATTCCTGAACTTGATCCCCCCTCCTGCTTTCAGTGCCACCTCTCTCTACCCAAAATTATAGTCTGAACAATTCTATTCCAAATTCGAATTCCTTCCAATAATTCAATGACCCCTTTAAAACCGATGTCAGTTTTCCATGTCTTTATTTCAGTGGGGATATTGGGGTGGTGTGGGTAAGGTTTCAGTTATTGCTCGCTTATGTCTACTCAAGGTTTGGTCAGAGTTTGGGAGTAAGGACAAAACAGATGCAAGTGTAGGCCTGAGCAAAATATTGCAATGGGAGGGGTGCAAATGAATTTTAATATGCTTGCATGCAGGAAAATACTTTGCTTTTGCACTTAAGACTCACATATTGCATAGCTTTATGATTATTCTGTAAATAAGAATTGAGTTAAGAAAGTTCAGCTCTACTTTACTTTTCACAGCTTAAGTTTATCTTCCCCTGCTGTTCAACATGGTTTAGTCAACACTTGCATCTGTTACTAATACCACTTTCACATCACCTTCGCGCCAATAACCCAGGTTTATCAACCCAGGTTGTTCTTTGCCATGTCAAAGAAAAAAACCTTTCACACTTTAGCAGGTTTTTCCTGTGCCTGCCCTGGCAATTTACTGTCATTCATCCAAAGAGGGGATTTCATTGGTAAGAAAAAAGATAAAATTTCAAGGAGACTTTACTTTTTGTTCTCAAAATGATGATGTCAGTAGTGGATGGAGATTTCCTCCTTGCCTCTCACTGCTAGCAATCCATGGAACACCTTGTACCGTATTCAGAATTAAGAACGTCTGGTAATTTACGCACGCAAAATGCGTAAGTGGAGTGATTTCTATTCAGGGCGCATGTGCAGACCATGGAGATACGAAGCGTAATTGGAATGATGCGTAAGTAATTTCCGTACGTCAAAAAATGCGTATGAACATAAAAGATCGGATAGATTATTAATAAGTAGGCGTCAATCGGAATGTAAATAGCAAAAAATAAGCATGGTAATGCAGTAGACATGCGGTTGTATTTGCGAACGTTTAACTTCCGTCACATATACGCACGCTAATGATAAGGTTGCTTTCACAACACGGAAGTGTTCTGAAATGTATTCATTTTGCAAAACGTACTTATTTTGTATTAACGTACGGATCTATTACAAACGCACGGAAAATCTTCTTAAATCTGAATCCGGTCCCTTGTCTCTTCAATGCACCATGATATCTTCTGATGCTTTGACAGCATTTAATGACATAATTTTTTTGTGCTGTAAGCCCTACAATCAGATATCTTTGTGTACGACCCCTATTGAAAAACCACGCAGGACCTTTCACATTGACATCTTCCACACGTGTAGGACCAGGGAAAAACCCTTCTTTTTTCGGTCTTAAAGACTGCATATACGCAATCTACATAACAAAACGATATGTTGATTACGTAAAATAGTTACTACTGTAAATTAAGGAGGTATGTGCAATATGTTCGGGGGTTGTGAATCCGGGCCATTGCCCATAGCAACCAATCAGATTCTAGCTGACATTTTCTAGTATGTAATAGTAAAGTGAGATCTAGAATCTGATTGGTTGCTATGTGCAATAGCTCCACTTTTCCTTTCCCGCAGCATTCATAGGGTCAAGGTCATAGTTTGATTGCCATAGTATACTTATGAGCATGCACAGTGCAAAATCACGCAGAGATATGCCACACACACTGGAGTATGCTCACCTCTTAATAGGCACTGTAAGGCAAGGGTATAACTATAAAGGGTGCGATTGCTGTGGGGCCCAGCGGCTTAGGGGGCCCGGAAATGTGCTTACATTTCTCCTGCAGATGCCGACTGCATCTTAAACAGTGCATACCCTCCAACATTTCAAGGCTAAAAAGGGTACACTTGAATCACCAAAGGAGGCGTGTCTTTACCACCAAGGGGTGTGTCAGCTAAAGTAGGTGTGTCTTATCACACCCATGGGGTGTGTATTTTCCTACCGTACTTTCCCTAAAGTCATTAACTGTAATAATTGATAATCCCCATTTTCTCTCAAGCCCCCAAGTATCCACAATCATGTCACTGGCTCCCTCAGTATCCCCATTGTCTCTCCAGCCCCCCAGTATCCACAATCATGTCATTGGCCACCTCAGTATGCCCATTGTCTTTCCAGACCCCCAGTATCCACAATCATGTCACTGGCCCCCTCAGTATCCCCATTGTCTCTGCAGCCCCCCAGTATCCACAATCATGTCACTGGGCCCCTTCAGAATCCCCATTGTCTCTCCAGCCCCCCAGTATCCACAATCATGTCACTAGGCCCCCTCAATATCCCCATTGTCTCTCCAGTCCCCCAGTATCCAAAATCATGTCACTGGTCCCCTCAGTAACACCATTGTCTCTCCAGCCCCCCAGTATCCACAGTCATGTCACTGGTCTCATCAGTATCCCCATTGTCTCTCCAGACCCTCAGTATCCACAATCATGTCACCGGTCTCATCAGTATCCCCATTGTCTCTCCAGACCCCCAGTATCCACAATCATGTCACTGGCCCCCTCAGTATCCCCATTGTTTCTCCAGCCCCCCAGTATCCACAATCATGTCACTGGGCTCCCTCAGCATCCCCATTGTCTCTCCAGCCCCCCAGTATCCATAATCATGTCACTGGGCCCGACCCCCAGTATCCACAATCATGTCACTGGACCCTTCAGTATCCCTATTGTCTCTCCAGCCCCCCAGTATCCACAATCATGTCACTGGCTACCTCAGTATCCCCATTGTCTCTCCAGCCCCCCAGTATCCACAATCATCATGTCTCTGGCCCCCTCAGAATCCCCATTGTCTCTCCAGCTCCCCAGTATCCACAATCATCATGTCACTGGCCCCCTTAGTATCCCCATTGTCTCTCCAGCCTCCTAATTATTTTTTTAAATGGCGCGTGCTCTTGCAGAGTAGGACTTCTCACACTGGAGCTGACATCCTCCCGTCAGGGTCAGTGCATAGACAGACCGCAGAGGATCCTAGCGCCTGGCACTATCTTTCTGTTTATACCGCAGAGGAGCCACTTGTAGCTATAGCAACAAGCGGCTCTGCTGCAGTCTAAACAGAAAGAAAGTGTCAGGCGCTAGGATCCTTTGCGGTCTGTCTAGTGTCTGGCACTTTCTTTCTCTTTAGACTGCAGAGGAGCTGCCTGTTCTATGGAGATAAGGAAGGGTAAGTATGGGGGAGGTTTCTGGCTGAGCACCGACTGTGCCATTATTGGTACAAGTCGGTACAGCCCCTTCTACCGGTACAGACCGTTAAAAAATGGTACTGTACCGGCCAAATCGATACAGTTGGAGGGTATGACAGTGCTGTGGAGTCTGTCTCTGCAGCACTACAATGGATCCACCGTGACCCTCTATAGCAGCGCTGTGCAGAGAGATTCCACAGCACTGCTTAAGATACACCCAGCAGAATATAGATCCCCTTCACTAAGGACCCTGTGACTAAGCAGCCCATGTGACTCATGCAGTCACATAGTATGTAGTGCTGGCTGGGCTGCAGGAAATACAGGTGAGATAAAGTCTCTTCTTAGCTGTTGTGCAGGGTGCTGAGTGTGTGTGTGGCATTGTGTTGTGCAGGGTGTTGTGTGTGAGGGAAAAGTTAAAGTAAAGTTTAGCATGTGGCTTGTCTGTAAAGACTAAAGAATGGGGGCAGCCCAAGTTCTATAACTGATAATGAGATAATTTGTTTAGTGTAGAGGAGAACTGTATGAATCGCGGGCATGAACCGTGTGAAAGGCAGCCTGTCTGTAACACTCTCCAGATGTGCCCGCACAGCATTCTTAAAGAGGTGCCAAACTCAGTAGTGGCAGCCTCCAATTCAGCCTCTTGCCTTGCCTCTGGTGGTAATCTTGTGCCAAGCTCCAGCGTCCTTCAGTGCATGGTCGTCGCCATCTTGGATCCAGCCAACCGGATCTCTGTCTAAGGAACCACATGACCAGACCATCCTATCCTGGTCATGGCGCTCTATTTAAACCTGCAGCACAGTGTAACCTGTGCCAGAACAACTTGTTTCTCCAAGGTGTCTGGTTGCTTGCTGAGCGCTTCAGTAATACACGGTCAAGTCTCTCAAGTCTGTCAAGACTGTCAAGTCCAGTCAGCCAAGTCTGTCAAGTTCAGGCCTTGTGCTGGTCAAGTCCAGTCCAGTCAAGCTTGTCAAGTCCAGATCCAGTCCTTGTCAAGTCCAGTCCAGTCAAGCTTGTCAGGTTCATTCCAGTCCTGGCCCAATCCATGTTAAGTCAAGTCTAGTTCCAATCCTGGCCCAGTCCAGGTCAAGTCAAGCTTACCAAGTTCAGTTGCACTCCTGGTAAAGTCCAGGTCAAGTACTTGTCCCATCGAACCACCGCCAGCAGCCCATGAGCTAACCATAGATTAAGCCATCTAGCTTCCTATATTTCTCTGAACTTCTATCATGACCCCAGGAACCCAGAGAGGATACTCTAACCTGTCAGTCCATTATATTGTTTGATATATTTGTGAATTCTATAAATATTTTTTAGATGTATGTAACAAGATATCAAGGGTCATAATTAATCAAATAATTTTAAAGTTATTTGTATATTCTAGAAACAATGTTATTTATTGTAATAGATTTACAAAAAAATATACATAGAAAACTTCAACAAATGATAACAGAAAAGTAAAATAACTCTTCTGTTAAAACCAATGAAACCAATTAAAAAGGGTCTCATCCTGGTCTCACAGGTGAAAGAATTAGCAGAGCTGGGATGTCTATAATGTAATAAACTGCAGAGCACTATGGTTACCTGTATTAAATTATTTGAAGTATAAGACTATAAGAAATATGTCTTCTTCTGGTTTACCATTTAAGTTTTACTCACAAAACTGGAGAGTTAAAGATAGTACAGCTTAGTCATAGAGAAACTGCATCTTTCTAACAGGGTTTCTGAGTAGACACACCGGAGAGGCAAAAATGGAGGATGGACACACAGAAGGGGCAGAAATGGAGGCTGAACACAACAGGGGCACACATGGCGGCTGGGAACAATAGGGGAACAAATGGAGGCTGGACACAGAAGGGGCACAAATTGAGACTGGATACAGAAGGGGCAAAAATGGTGGATAAACACAATAGGGGCACAAATGGAGGCTGGACACATAGAAGGGACAAAACTGGAAGCTTGACATGGAAGGGACACAAAGGGAAGCTGGACACACAAAAGGGGCAGAATTTCCCCTATGGGAGCCCTTCAGGACAAAACCTTTTTCACTGAATAACACTAACCAAACCCTGTGTACCCAGCACAGGCTCATTTAAACAGAGCCCAGTGGAGGAAGAGGGAGTAAAGGTAAGTAAATATTAAAATAGAAGGAGCAGAAATGGAGGCTGGGTACAAATGGAGGCTGGAAACACATAAGGGTCACAAATGGAGTGTGGAAACAATAGGGATGCTGGACACACAGAAGAGACACTAATGGAGGCTGGACAACACATAAGGGGCACAAATGGAGGCTGGACACAATAGGGGCACAAATAAAGTCTGGACATACAGAAGGGGCACAAATGGAGGCTGTGCACACAGAAGGGGCACAAATGGAGGCTGGACACAATAGGGTACAAATGGAGGCTGGACACAAAAGGGGCACAAATGGAGGCTGGACACAATAGGGGCGAAAATGGAGGCTAGACACAATAAGGGCACACATTGGGCCTGATCCAGAGCTACGACGGTGCCGTCATCTGGTCGAATGCGTACGTTCGCCCATGCGTATAAACATACACGCTCCCATTGAAAAGTACCTGCTTACGGCCGCTATACCCTACACTAGGTACTACCATCGGCCGTACGAATTTTCGCACATAATACGCTGAGCGTACGGGCTTAGCATGCCCATACTGTACAATTTAAATGGCTATCCCCGCCTCCGTGTAGTAAAACGAGCGTCCAGGCTATCGTCGTACTGAACGCACGCCCCTTGAGTGAACACTTCGCTCACAATACGCCCGCTATCCGCTCATGTCGTCCAGCCAACCGGAAGATGTCATACTGAGCATGCGCAGTGCGTATTTTCGTACGAAAATACGCAAAAAACGATAGTACGCTCACTCGAAATCGGACAATTTCGTAGCTCTGTATCAGGCCCATTGAGTCTGTAAAGAGAAGGGGCACAAATGGAGTCTGGACCCACAGAAGGGGCAGAATTGTAGGCTGGAAACACATACAAGTGACAGAAGTGGAGGCTGGACAAACATAAAAGGGACACAATTTGAGGCTGGGCACATATAAGGGAATGGAAGTAAATGGCTGGGCACTGACAATTTTTTGGGATGGGAGGGAAACCAGAAATTGTTTTCCGCCCTGGGCATTGTTAGCTCTAGAAACAGCACCGATATCAACATAAAAGCATCATCATGTTTGGTTGCACCAGTGATCAGCTCTCTGTCCAGCCTCACACCAGGGAATTACCCACTATTTTGGGAGTCTCTGGAAGTTAACAAGCATGGAAAAAACAAATTCACATGTTTTTGTTTACTGGTCCTTTAATTACCTCATACTGTTGTCGGAAACATTGGCAGCTTAATTGAGAGAATTGTGGCTTTACAGTTCCTTAAGACTGTGTGTGAGATACAGTAGGGCCGGACTCACAGAGGTTCCAAATCAACAAAACATAAGAATAGATCGTTTCTATTTCAACATAGATCCTGAATTTTTTTCCCTGGTAAACATGGTGCTGTAAATGCCGGCACCATAAGGATGTTGGCATGGGAATGTTTAATGTGGCCATGAGATTCTGATTCTGGACATGTAATGGATTGTGATTATCTGTGGGCTCATATCTTTTATGAACATGTAAATGCATGAGTTCTCTCTTGGCGTGCACCACTATATTTTATACACCTTGAAAATGCTTGCAAGAAGGTGGTTCTATGATTATGATGCCTCAGATCTCTTCAATGACACATGCTTGAAATCTGGAGTTTAGGAGAGCCGGCTTGGAGGTGGTTAATCTTCTGTTTAAAGCTGCAGCCGGCACAGCCTGACTCAGAGATATTCATAGCTCCTACAACCAGCTGTGTCGTCAACTCAGGGGTTCAGGCATATTATTATATCAATTAGCATCTTAATGAAGTGAGCAGGATCGTTTTAGAGCTGTGCTGGAGAGAAAGACTATGGGAACAGGCTTACACAACATGATACTAGTTAGAATTAATCAGGTTGGGGTAGACTTTTTGGGTAACCTCCTGGGATCATCTTTTTGTAGTGTAACCCAAGTTGACAACCTTTAAATGCATTCCAGTATTATGATTGGTTCAGTTCTGAGATTACCTATTTTTAGTTTCAAGTTATCATAACTCCTACATATGCAAATACCCCATAACGAGAATCTGAGAAATAAAAAACAACATTAATTTTCATTTCTTTGCTTCACACATTGGCAAAATGTTTTATATGTTTGAAAAAGTATATTTGTCTCTAGTAATAAGATGCCCTACTAATAGAGTTAAATGGGAAGTTGCGTTAAATTGGAAGTTGCGTTAAATTGGAAGTTGCGTTAAATTGGAAGTTGAGTTAGTGACTGAGACTATGGCCCGGATTCAGAGCTGCGCTTCCGTCTTTTTTTCAGATGGAAGCGCAGCAAAAATGTGCACTGCGCATGCTCAGATCGGGAGCGCGCACAGAAAGATGGACGCAAGTGTACCCATCCGTCTGTGTCCACAGCTGACTGCCCTGAGCCCTGAGCCTGTGGAACTGGGAGTTCAATATTTAAATGATAAAAGGGGCGTTTTTCTCATTTAAATATTGCGTGCAGAGCTGATCGATGGCTGCTTAACAAGCCCTACGCTTACATCATCCCTGGGAGCATGGACTTTTTTTTTTTTTTACTGTACATTTTTTCAATATTTGGACATTTTTATTTGCGGCACTATGATTGAAAAATAAAATGACACAGATACAGTATTTGTGTACACAATTAATTTGTAGCGAGCACAGAAAGACGGGCACAAGTATGCCCATCCGTCTGTGTCCGCATCCGACAGCACTGCGCCTGTGGAACAGAGAAGTGGAAAGTAGAAAGTAAAACATAAACAACAGAAACATGCAACACTGCATAGGACATTTTAGCGGATCAGCCTCACGGATCCACTAAAACTCTGAATCAGCTCCAAAATGTTCTTTTGGAAGTACACAGTTCAGGGGTGAAGCTTGAACATCAGACCTCATTATACATGTGTTCCTTAAAAGCATACCATTTATGTATTGTAATAAACATTTTATCTTTTCATTAGCACACATCTATTGGACATTATTTTGCTTTCTGTGACTAAGGGCTAGATTACAAAATGCCTCAAAAGGAAAAATGGAGATGTTGCCCATAGTAACTAATGAGATTCTAGCTCTCATTTTCCTATTACATTTTAGTGAATGTCAGCTAGAATCTGATTGGTTGCTATGGGCAACATTTCAATGTTAGCTCATGCTATAAACTCAATTAATCCATGGTCAAATAGAAGAAAGGTTTATAAATAAACAATGAATTGTTGTTTGGACACCAGAGTATACAAGGGAAACACATTTGGGCTAGCAAAAAATATTAGGGTCACATGGCCAATGATTATAGACACTAATGGCCTGCTCCAGACTAAAACACTAAGGGCCCAATTCAATTGCCCGCAAAGCTAGGTGCCTTTTTTCGCAAATTTATATTGCAGATTTAATCTCGCATCTTATAGAAGTGCGTAATAAAATCTGCAGATTTTTCTCGTTTATTTATAGGGCGATACACGGTATCTGCAGCGCTGTACAGAGGAAATATTTACATACACAATACAATAATTAAACAGACAAGGTACAAAATCATAAAAACAAGGAATACAATACAAGTACAATGCGAATAGAATACAGTGCAAGGAAAAGAGAACAATATATATGGAAAATAAAGAAGCAGGATATGTGTGTAGGAGCAGATAAATATAGAGAGAGAAAAGGATGGAATGAATGAGGACAAGGTAGAGGGATGATGACAGGAGGGAGAAGGGCCCTGCTCATAAGAACTAACATGCTAAGTAGGAGGGGGTAAACAAACAGGAGACAGAGGGATGAAGATGGGGAGAGTAGGAAAGCTTAGGCGCACTTCGTGCTTATTCCTGTCTTCACAGTCAATTGAATCGGGCCCAAAGGGGCTGATCCAGAGATCCTTATCTGTCTGTTTTTCAGAAGTGCAGCCTTAATGAGCAATGCAGATGTTTAGATCTGTATATAGTCCAATAGCATTTGTGGCCATTAGCCAGTCCCCCTGGACATCATTTCTAGGAAGTCTGTATCAAGCATATGGTGTTCAAATCGTAAAATCAGATTACATGCATTCTGACTGCTATAGGGGATTGTTGGAAATCCGGATCCAGTTGGGAATTAGAAACTAAGGGCACAGGCAATGGAAAGAGGAGAGGCACCAGTGCTGTTTTCAGGTTGCAGTCCGGCAGCATCAGAAAGCCAGGACTGGTGCAGAGGAGTCAGCACCCCTTGCAGCCTTTTGGGAGTTTTCCTTCTCTCAGGAGTCTGATGAACATACTGGGCGAGTTGGCAAGCAAGTGCTACACCAGTACAGCCCTTCACATCCTTGCAAAGTCTCTGACTGCAGGAAGTCTGGGGAGGTTATGGTCTGGGCATACGTGGTGCAAAATTACGGAAAAATATGAATTCTGTTAGCATCTTTATCTGCTTTAACATTACTTGACCAAAACAAACTATTCTAGTCTTCATAGTAATCAAAATTAGGCCTATGGGCCTGATCCAGACCCACGCCGATGCGCTGTGCTTACTAAAGCACAGCGTATCAGCGTTCACTTTCCCCAACACTCCCCTTGTGCGGGCGTATGGCCCCTTCCTTACGCCGGCTGAAGGCTACCCTAACTCGCACAGGAGCATATGGCCGCCTAGCCCGCCTTCCCACCCTCATTAAACTACCTCCCCCCGCCCACCTACACTAGCCTGAACGTAGGGACGCTGGGGGACGTCCCCTCCAGCGCCCCTACTGCGCTACTACGGACGCCCGATCCACGATCGGGCATTGCCGTAGCGACGTCGGGAAACATCTGCCCGGCGCATGTGCAGATCGGCTTTTCGTCCGATCTTACGCTTACGCCCTAGCGACGGCGGGCGTAGGTCTGGATCAGGCCCAATGGGCCTGATCCAGACCTACAATCAACAAACGCTCATGTGCGTAGCGTATTTACGCCGGCGTACCTCCGATACCTCCCCTCGGCACTCCCCTTGGTTGTACTTAGTTTTGCCTTCTTACGCCCAGGAAACCCAACCCTAACTTTTCTGATCGTAACCGCGGGCGTCCGTAAGCTCATTGCGTAGTTACGACGCTTAGCACGCCCATACTGTATGATTTAAATGCCTCACCCTGCCCTCGGTGCGTATTTA
>WWET01004525.1:16215-36162 GCA_011038615.1 Limnodynastes dumerilii | reverse complement strand
ACTTAACTTACATAGGGCTGGATTCAGACTTAAGTAAGTTCTTGAAATTAGTTACTCCTGGGCTAAACCATGTTGATTGCAGGGGGAGTCAAGTTAATTGTATTCTTTGCATGCAGGGATATATCTTTGAATTGCGCACACAACACAGATACTGACCAGCTTTACTATCACACTGTTATTTAGACTTGGGATAGGAAACATCACCTCTCAACACTAATACTGTTTGCAGCAGATGAAATATGACTCCCCTGAACATGGTTTAAATTGTATTCTTTGCATGCAGGGATATATCTTTGAATTGCTTACTGCACACAGATACTGACCAGCGTTACTATCACACTGTTATTTAGACTTGGGATAGGAAACATCACCTCTCAACACTAATACTGTTTGCAGCAGATGAAATATGACTCCCCTGAAATGAACATGGTTTAGTCCAGGTGTAACTAAGTTCATGCACTTAACAAGGTCTGGATCCAGCCCATGGGCCCTTTCATTTCTAAAAACGCCCCTGCTCTTGGTGGCCCTGAAATAAATAGTTTTACTATACGACTATATAGCAGAGTTGAGAAGGGGATTTAAAAATGTATGCCTTGTAGTGCTTTGCAGCTAACTAGACCCATTATTGATTTTGCGTGTCCCTAACAATTTGTTATTTCATCCCTTAAAGTCTGTTCCAGAGGTGTAAGTTGCCATATTTTTAATGTATTTGGATCGAATTTCAGCTTCTTTTCCTTTCATATGCCCGAACATTGTGCATTGCAACTCATCCAGGCTTTAGAGTAATCAGACATTTATTAAAAACGAAAAATTATTTATAAAGAGTCTATAATTGGTGATACAGTGTGTATGTTACCGCAGGATTACTTAACGTTAATTTATTTCTGTCTGTAATCTTGATGCATACATCTCTCTCTCTCTCTCTCTCTCCTTTGTGTCAGTAAATAGAGATTGCTTTGAGCATGTCAGACTTGGAAAGCGAAAAGGGTTATTTATCTAATTTACCTACCAGGCGGTCACACAGAGTAAAGAAAGTTATTATGTTTTCTGTTTATTTAAACAATGAGAAATTGTGGACAATTTTAGGAAAAATGTAAAATGTTTCATTAAGGTTTAGAATTTGGTATTTTCTTTTATGCTAAATGGACCGTATTCAGACTCCCGTGCGCTTTCCGTGAGCCTGTAATTACGCGAGCGAGAGGGGAGTGCACACCCCCTGTCACTCCGCGAGCGAGAGGGGAGTGCACACCCCCTGTCACTCCCCTCTCGCTTACGCTGCCATAAGCCTGTCTTGACTGCGGCGTGCGGATCAGCGGTCCATACGACACTTCACATGCTTCCCCCCGCCCACTTTAGCGGGCGGAAGGAAGGAAAGCACAGCCCATTTCCTCGGAAATGGGCTCAGACGGAACAAAGTTTGTTGCTACGCTAGGGTTACTTTAGTAATTCATGCGCCCTCCGTTATTAAATCTGAATCTGGTCCCATTTTACTGGTTTTTCCATTTTGTTTATATATATATATTTGTTTTTGCAAACTGATTGTTCAGGGTAGTTTAGATATCAAATTGGTAAATGTTAAGCTGTTAAACTTATACAAGCTGCGTCCATTCCGATTATCCTGTTGGCCCGACATTGGTTAAGTGGTAGATTTACTAAACTGCAGAAAAGTAAAAGTGGAGATGTCGCCCATAGCAACCAATCAGATTCTAGCTCTCACTTTCCTTTTACATACTAGAGAATGTCAGCTAGAATCTGATTGGTTTCTATAGGCAACATCTACACTTTTCCTTTTTTCGCAGTTTAGTAAATCAGTTTAGACACAATCCTTTCAGCAGATGCAGGTTAGAGGTCTGCTGCGTAATTGTACAAGTTGTTTATCATGGATTGGATGTTGTATCTGCAAACGTGATCAGCTGTAGGTTTGTGAATACATTCTGGTCTGGAGCTGGATCTGTAGAGTATTGGACAAATTTGTACCCAGGTTTATAGTGATTTATAGGCTAGTGGCATATTTACTATGAAATGCTTTTATAAGCTTTTCCTTACTGAGGTGAAAAGTGCCTTAAATTGTTACTGAAACATCCAGACTAAATAAGACTTAATAAGTCATTAATGAATGTCTTATATACTGCAATGTATTGCTCCACAGTACATCACATGCACTTCTGGCACTAAAGAGGATATAAAATAAGTCTATCAACATCTGATTTTAAGAGGATTATGACGCCACAGAGCATCTGTTGAAGAAACCATTCTCCTTTTCCCACATGTGTGAGAATAATTGAACTTCATTTTACAAGCTATAAATAGTCTGTACATGAGCTGCTGTTGTTTTTTTATTGTATTATTTTTTTTAAATCCAGCTCTGAGAACTACCTTTTCCACATTATTATGCACAGGTTTCATAATACACTCACATGCATAATACATTAAGATAATAATGAACAAATACATATTTGCGCCAATAGCCCAAGCAGCCGTCCAAATCTTTTCCTGAAACATTATGCAAAGGAGAGGATTCTGCTGAATGCTGTAAAGGAAACAAGGACAAAGCTAGAATGTGTGGACTCCATTACTAAATTGTGCCAGGTAGCACGGCATGCTGGACCGATCCAGGCTGGCCAAAAAAATACAGTTTTCCGCTTGCAGCGAGTAGAAAAACACATTTTGCTAGTGAGTATGTGCATCTACTGCAATTTAAGTATGGTTCTGGATCAAGACTTCGTAGTGAAAGTGTATACGCAATGCCATTCATAGACCTGTATTACATGCGGTGTACATTAAGATTGTGGGCATGGCACACTATGTAAAGTACATGTGGGGTATATAAGGGTTTAATAAGGGCACATACTATAATATATGTGGGGTAAATAGAAGTCTGGGATTGGACCACTATTTACTGCATATGTTGTGTCATTCTCAAACCCTAATATTAACAACATATATTATAGTATGTGCCATTCCCAGACACCTAATACACTCCACATGTGCTATATCGAGTGTGTTGTGTCCCCTAATATAACCCACACGGTTGCAGTCCCCGGTTAGAAACTCTTCATTCCAAAATAGGGACATCTGAATGTTCCTCTTCGGATGTCCATATTTTGAATACTTCCCAGTTTCAATTTTTTTTAGAATGGGTGAATATGCCGATCGGCATACTCACCCATTCCAATTTGTAAATTCTGCTGCCGATGATATCTATCCGCCGCTACCGCCGGACCACTGGAAAGGTGAGTAACCTCTCCAGGGAGCGGGGGAGAGAGGGTTAGGGTCAGGCTGCAGGGAAGGGAGAATTAGGGTCAGGCTGCGGGAGATGGTGGGTTAGGGTCAGGCTGCCAGGAAGGAAGAGTTAGGGTCAGGCTGCCAGGAAGGGAGGGTTGGGGTTAGGATAATGAGAGGGGAGGGTTAGGGTTAGAATTAGGGAAAGGATTGGGGGACTTTTTTTTACTTACACTTCGTATCACCGAAAGCTTGGTGCTCCTTGGATCGATTGCAATGCCTCATCGAGGCATATGCAATCGAAATCCCTGCCAGTTTGAAACTGGCTGGGAGGAAACGGCCCTATTGAAATTGGGTCATTCTAAGCAGGGACCCACACCCTAACCCACATGTGCATTATACTGTATATTGGGCCTGCAAGGCTCCTTATATACCACATATCCATTAAAAGCATTAGAAACATTAAATATCCTGCATTTGCCAATGACCAGGGACAATAAGAACTATAGGCTGTCTAGGGGATCACCATTTCAGATTGGTGATCCTTAACACAGGATAGTGGAGAATAGAAAAGTGTTCTCCGCTTACTGATTTCTCCTGACATGAAATGAAGGAGTCAGGGCTGTCATGTGGAAAATCACTGATATCGCCATTGCTAGAACTTCAACAAAGGCTTGAAAGGGAGGAAATAATGCAAATAAAGAGAAAACGACTTTTCATTGTGTTTTCATTCTTTCTCTCTTTTGCAAACAAAGTATGAAATAAATAAGAAAAATATTTTGATTATTATCCATAAATGTAACATTTTTCACATAAGATGTCATTAAAATTCTATTGTATCATTACTTACACACTTAAAAATGCTAAATCTTTTCTCACAGAAATCCACATTGAAGTAACAAAGATGTATGCAAAATAGGTAGCTGTGACTTGATATAATTTGACCTCAATGCTAATTAGTTCTTAGCAGTCAGTTGGAGAGGTTAATATGCAAAGTGCAGAGGTTAGGTAGCATCATGTTTGTGTATATTTCACCAGCCCTCCAATGTCCATGAGTGAGTGTATTATGAGAGCATATCCCTAAAATACTCAGCATATGGAGTGAACCCTGGCTACCCATAATAATAATAACAATGGGCTGGATCCAGTCCCTTGCGTGCTTTCTGTACGTGCTGGGCTCTGGTAGTACACACAAGAGAGGGGAGTGAACTTCCCCTATCACTCTCCTCTCTCGTGCATAATAAGTGTGACTTATGCTGCAATAAGGCAGCCTTAAGTCAAAATTATGGATCATTGTGGTAATGTGTGCAACACTCATTGGGCCTGATCCAGAACTATGCCAGCCGTGCTAGCTACGGCGGGTGTAAGCGTAAGATCGGCTGTAAAGCTGATCTGCGCATGCGCCGGGCAGATGTTGGCCGGCGTAGCTGCGGCAACGCCAAGTCTTAGCATTACAACGCTCCTGTGCGAGCGTATTTTCCATTGCTTACGGCGGCTGAAGTTAGGGTAGCCTTCAGCCGGCGTAAGCATGGGAAAATACGGCCGCACAGGGGGAGAGTAGACGCCGATACGCTGTGCTTTAGAAATCACAGCGCATCGGCGTAGTTCTGGATCAGGCCCATTGGACCCAGAACTGGTTTGGACAGATCTATTAGTTTATACTGTTCTATATTGGGAACTTCTATCTTCCATTCCATTCCATTCCAGAGGCATCACTAGGTGGATACATGGGGTGCAGACCGCACCAGGGGTCAGATTTACTAAGGTGAGATTTTCTCTGACTATTTAAATCGCCAAACATCGCTGTCAAACTCCGGAGATTTTTTCTCAAAAATCGCTGTATTTACTAAGTTGCGATTTTCTCTGCCAATTTTTAAACAAAGGCTATTTGCAGCGATTTAAATAGCGTCCTAAAATCACTGTAGTTTACATGTAGTCCTATGTAAAAAGTGGTTTCTTGTAAAATCACCAGAGTTTGTGTTTAAATGAGATGCCCTGGCATCCATGGGCATTCTGGTGCTTGCTGTATAAATTATTAAAGGATCGGGCAAATATTTTATTTTTGTATGGATTGGGGATATATTTATTTTTTATTTATGTATCAGGGTAAGTGTTTTATTTATTAATGTATTGGGCCATATTATTTATTTATTTATTTATGATGTTGGGGCCATAATTATTAATTATTTATGATGTCCATGGCATTTTATGTGTTTATTTTAATCAGGGCTGATTATTTATTTATTTATTTATTTATTTTGAGTGGTACAGATTAATTATTTATTTATTGTGCTCAGGGCCATGTGCATGTTTTTTTTGTGTAACGTGTAACTTAATTTTTTTTTCTATATCGTGAACTTTTTATTGTAAGGTTGTCCATTATGGTTGCGGCAGCATGCGCTTAACCCTTGCCATGCTGCTACTTATGGAATTATAAGGCACAGCATGCTCTGCAATACATGGGCATGCTGTACCTTTTAGTATTATATGCTTCAGCATAAGAGTTAATAGCATACCACAGCTAAGATTTTCATTATTACTGTGGTTTTGTAATGATTTTTTTTAAATGTGATGTGCAAGGCACACATTACAAAGGTTGTATGCTGCATGTTCCCAATAAAGGCCATTTTCATAATAATAACACATAGCACAAGCTGCTTCCAGCTTGTGATGCTATTTTTATAGCCTCACTCATTAATAGCTGACCAATTGGCAGCGATTTGTGTAAAGTCACCTGTGAGAAGAAACACTTTTTATCTCGATTTTGGCCCTATTTAACAGCGATTTTGAAACAGTACCCTTTGTAAATCCAGCCATTCATATGTATTTAATGCCCATTTTTAACAATAGCGATTTTATCAACGGCGATTTTGAAACATTATCATCTCTGGCGATTTTGCAATGACTTTGCATTAGTAAATACAGTGAATTTAAATTCGACTGTAAATTCAAGTACACTCTGGAGATTTTGAAAAATCGCCTTTAGTGAATCTGGCCCCAGGTGTTAGCCTCCAAGTGGGTCATGGAGCCTACACTTCATCACACCCTTTGGTGAATTGTAAAGTTAAGGATGAATGAATACTTTTTATGTTGTGCAGATGCATGGTGCACAGCGCAGTAGCACTGCCCAAGGTAATTAAGAGCCGCCAGCCAAGGAGTGTAGGCCCAGCACAGACACAGTGCCTGGCTGGTCGGACCATAGCATTATTATCAGCTCCTCTACAGCAGCTTCCTTCAGAGTGATACTGGTATGACCCAAAGATTAAGTCAGTGTTATTAATTGAGCAGAGAGCTGAGTGAAGAAGAAATAGAATACGACATTCAGTGACCGGGAACCGGATTCACCAATACATGTGTACTAAGTACGCAAATACAGGCATGTATGTTGCAAGGCAACACCCATGACACTCCCCTCGCACGGACAGATTTTTGGTAACTTACGACTCCATAGGGCAACCTTAACTCTACGGGTGTATTTACATGCTTAAGTTGCTTAGGTACATGCGTACATTACTAACCCGTGACCTCAAAAGGCCATTTAAATGCCCCCCCTCCCACCCACCCACTTTCACGTACAGTAACTTTGCACGTACGGAAGACAACCATGTCCCTCCGTATCACTAAGCACGGTTTAGAAATCCATGCCTGATGGACTTCCATGCCTAAATCCAAAGCTAAGTAAGTAAAGGTAAGTAAAAAGAAGCAATAAGGTAACATCGGGGATTGGAGGAAAGGGATGGCTGGAGACATACAAGGGGGAAAAGTGAAAGGGTTGAAAGGATGGCTGAGACACGCAGGGTGGGATAAAATAATGCCTGGAGACATACAAGAGGTCTCAAAGGATGATTGGGGACATACGAGGGAGGAGAAAGGATCCCAGGAGACATCCAAGGGGGCTGAAAGGATGGCTGGAGACGTAAAAGGAGACTGAAAGGATGGATGGAGATATACAAGTGGTTTATAGACATACATGGGGGCTTAGACTGAAGACATACAAAGTGACTGAAAAGATGGCTGGAGATATACAAAGGGGTGGAAATGGGGCTAGAGATATACAAGGGGGTAGGGATGGCTTTGTTACATGCTGCATATGGCAGCAGCGTGTAATTGTATCTCTGTGCTTTAGTAAGGAATTCCAGTCCTGGTTTTTCCTGAGCATTCCTCCTTGCTAGGGATCCTGCCTAATTAACCTGCAGCTGGGATTCCATAGCTGTGTGTTTGGCTCTGTCTGTTCAGCAGCCAATGGGAATGTGGCTTTCCCTTTAAATAGTTGCAACCTGTAAGTTTTTCTGCCGGTCCTAGCTTCCATCTACTAACATTCCTCCTTGCTAAGGATCCTGCCTAATTAACCTGCTGCTGGGATTCCATAGCTGTGTGTTTGGCTCTGTCTGTTCAGCAACCAATGGGAATGTGGCTTTCCCTTTAAATAGCTGCCACCTGTAAGCCTCTCTGCCAGTCCTAGCTTCCAGCTACTAGCTCCAGCATACGTAGTTACTACATTCTTACGGCAGCCCAGAGTTATTTGTCGTAACAGGCTTGAGACATACAGGGAAGAATATGTGGCTGGAGACATCCAAGGTGTAGTAGGGATGGCTGTAGACATACAAGGGGGAGGAGGAATAGCTAGACATATACTACAAGCGGGGATGAAGGGATGGTGGCAGACATACAGCGGGAGTAGGAATAGCTGGAGACATACAAATGTGGATGAAGGGATGGCTACATACAAGGGGGGGGGAATGGGATAGCTCAGGATCTACTCCTTTGTCTTAGCCCTACTGCAAATTGTCTGGATAGAGTGCTGAGGGGGTACAGATGCCCTGTTAGGGAATAACAGGATGGTTGACTGGTTGCCAGTGCTCTCTATTACTGATTAACCTTAGACTTTCTGTGTTGGACTTTTATTTTTATTTTCTATTTTATTATTTCTATCTAGGTCCCATTGATGTCGCCTGTTATTTCTAGGCCTCCATACCTATCATACTTACAGGTCCTGATAAGTTCCTAAAGATTTGTGGGGTCGGTAAATATTTTTGCAGTAGGTGATCAACAACAAGGGCTCCTGTCCCTCTTGTTGTTCTTCCCCTTTTTTTCTCTTTTCCTTTTTCTTTTCTTTTCTTTTCTTTTCCTTCCTTCCTTTCTTACTTTCTTTCTTTCTTTCTTAACCCTCTTCTATCAACCCCTTTTTTTGTGTGTGGGCTTAAAAAAGAAAACTTATATAGGATTTATTGCCTTCTTGTTTAAACCATTTTATACAGATTTTTAGTGTTGATTACTCTCATACCTTCTCCATAATGTAGTTTTAAGTAACTTGGAAGACAGTGTGGAATGTATTACTGCTAGCTCATTGTTATCTCTTTTACACCTCCGTATTAGACTAAATATCACATTCGTTATAAAGGGGTGGTCTGGTAATAGACAAATACCTTGATTTGTCTTCCGGGTCCTCTCAGTTTACGCCATCTCAAAACACCAGGAGGATAGAATCTCTTCCATGCCCAATATGGAGGAAACAGCTGGGGAGCTTTCTAAAATTGTTATGTCTCTTATAAAGAAAAAATATGAGGATTTTCAGGCGTGTTTGGATGCTGGCACAGCCAAAATTGATGCCAATCCTAACTTACTGACAGCATAAGAGCAGGGATAGGCAAACTGCGGCTCTCCAGGTGTTGCGAAACTACAATTCCCATCAAACCTTGTCAGGTACCAGCTATGCTTTTGCAGGTAAAGAATGCTGGGAATTGTAGTTTCCAACACCTGGAGAGCCGCAGTTTGCTTATCCCTGCACTAGAGCAACACACGAGGGATAATGAGGATGTTATGCAACACTTACAAGACACAATTTCTACTTAATCTCAGACAATCAAACTCTTTCCAATAAACGACTTAAAAAACGTTATCACCGCAATAAACTGCTGTTTGTAGGCATACCAGAGTCTATCCAAGGTGTACAACTATTGTTATTCATTGATAAGCGTATCCCTGCAGCATTAGGTATATACCACTTTATGATAACTATCAGAATAAATGTCCTCCATGCCCAATGGTGATGCTCCCCAGATAGAGAGGGTGCATAGTTTAGGGGGAGCGAGACAGGGTGAGCAAAATAAGCCAAGACCAGCTATCCCCAAATTTCTGGACTTTAGAGTTATAGAAAAGTACCTAGCAGCATATCATCAAAAGCAATCCATTCAGGCCAAAAGAAAGAGAATGTAAAGCGATCAGTGTAGGAAATTTGCTCTGTTGTACCCTGCCAAAATTAGGATAACTGATAATGTTCAGGCTTACATATCTGAGTGGCAACAGGCTAAGAATCACCTTGGAGCCAACCTGGCTCATCCGGCTTCCCCTGATAATAGTAAGTAGTCTGGTACTCTTTGTAATGGCATACTTCATGTTTAGTTTTTCTGGTGTACTGTTGGTTGCAATATTCCTATAAGGATGTGCTTTTTAGTCATCATATCCCCAGATCGCCCCCCCCCCCTTATTATTATCAGCGTTAATGCTGGTAAATTTTACCTCTATTCATAATTACCTACAAAGCCTGTTGGGATACACTATGTTTGTGGTTTTATTTTTTTTCTTAATGTTAACAATGTATTGTTAACTACTGTGTTGTGTTGCATATCATTTACTCCCTTGTTCTGCTGTTGTCTCTCGATATTTGGTCCTAGTCCAATTTCTGCCTCTGGTTTCTCTGTTCGTGGATGTGGATGAGTACATTGCATTGCACACAGAACACTACCTGTTTACATAACCCTCCTTTTCCTGGAATGTTGGTGAACTAAACTTGCCAGTCAAGCAAGAGATAGGGGGAGGGTTCGGCTCTTATAACCAACTGGCTTAGGGATTGTCACATTTCCTGTTATCACACTAAATCTAGGGGAGAAGAAATATTGTTTCGCAGAAACCTTCAGGTTTTGATTCTGGATGAAGTATGTAATGCAGTGGGTAGATATTTGCCTCTTGATGTGGCGATTTGGAACCCCTATATACCCTTTTAAATATACGGTCCCAATCACTCAACCGGGGAATTCCTTGACCAAGTTACTCAGCTACTGGCTAGCAGACACAATTATAGATTTGGAATAGATGGAGATTTTAATATGATCGACAACCCATGCCTGAATAAATCACCACCTACTAATAACCCCTCTCCTCAAGCTTGGATATACATCAGCAACCTTAAAACTACTCTCTAGCTCAGTGATCTCTAGCACCTTCTGAATTCTTCTGAGTGCACCATTACACATCACTGTAGAGCACATAACTCATTCGCACATATCGACTTCATTTTGGTGGATAATCGATTGCTCCCTCGGCTTAAAAGTGTCAAAATAGGAGATTTAATGGTCTCTGACCACATCCCAGTCTCTATCTCCTTATATCTACCAATGGCGCCATCTTCACGCTGCCTTTGGAATCACTCACCAGAATTCTAAACTTACTTGACTGTCAACTGGATGAACTATGTAGATGAAAACTTGAACATTGGGACAACCTGGTGTTGTTCTGGGGTGCGTCAATCTGACGTCATATTTTAAAGCACACTTCTTCACAGCACAGGTGTGCACTGGTCTAGATAATACCAAATGTAAGCTTTATAGATGGGGAATCAAAGCCAGGAAACTTCTTGCTACCATGTCTAAGCCCTGGCATAAGCGTTTCCATATCACCTGTATTAAGCACCAACACACACTAGCCAGACCCTTTTTTGTAAGAAGGACATTTTATCACAATTTACTGAACACTACTCGGATATCTATAAAGCACGCCCACATTATCAACAGCTGCTTGATCAGGTGCTGCTGGATGCACAGTTGCCCAAGCACACTTTGAATTAAATATTATCCGCCAACATCACCATAGACAAGCTTAATGCAGCCATTTCTAGTCTCCATCTACATAAGATCCCGGGACCAGATGGTCTTATTTGAGAATATTATAACTATTACAGCAGGAGATATTTCTATTTCTTTACTAAACATTTCTTTACTAAACATGGATTTTAAGTTATTATTCAAAGTTATGTCCACACCTTTTTACCTCAATTAACAGAACACCAAACTGGTTTTGTGCAGGGGTTTCACTCCATCAGAGTTATATGCACCTCAAAAGCGGCACCAAGCATTTCTCACCTATATCCAGACTTGAGAAATATGCTACTCAGCCTCAAAACACATAAGGCATATGACACGCTGGTGTGGCCCCACCTAAAGACAGTCTTACTTTCAAGATAATTTAATTATTAACATGATAGATTATTTTTTAACAATAACCCATCCACATCTTTACTGATTAATGGTACTAGAGGAGTGCCTATTACTATGCAAAGCGGTACCCATCAGGGTTGCCCCCTCTCTCCTATATTGTACAACTTCTGTTTAGACACGCTCCTGCGCATATTCCAGTCTTGGCTGGTGTTTCAGGGTATTAAAGTTGGCCTTGCCAAAATTAAATTATCAATGTGCGCTGACGATGTACTCTTACACTTTTCCAACCCGCATTCATCCCTTGGTTCCATCCTTGCAAAGTTGGATGAGTTTGGCGGTGTGTCAGGATTCCATGTTAATATGGGGAAGTACATGGCCTTGTACTTGAAGAAGGTGGTATGGTCAAAGTATATACACAAACATTACGGTAGAGAGCCACTCCACCAACATGAGCCTGAGATCTGACCGGAGCTGAGAGATAATCTGCTGCTGTGGTCGACACACAAATTCTGGCACATTATGAGACATAAGCAGAGACTCAGTGCTCATAAATCAATATTTCTCTTGTTCATGGGTAATCTAGATTTTAGAGAAGGTGCCTCATACTACCCCTTCACAAGACAGAAGGCTGGTGGCTTGGCGTCGGTGGGTGACCAGATAGACAATGTAAGAAAAAGACTTTATACCCTTGCAAAAGCAAGGAAGAAATTAAAATTTTTGGAAGGGTACCGTTGGCTTTATTACAAGCCCAACACTAAACTAGTGTGGTCCTCAGAGATTCTGAAAATTCATTAGCTGTACTGCTTAAGTCATCGTCCCTGGTGGGTAAGGTTATTTTTAGGCTCAGAGATGTCCTTGAATATGGAGCACACCTCCAAAGTACACATATTGCAAACGGATAGGGACTCACCTACAGGAGTTGCCTTGGCGCTGGGCTGGTGAGCTTAACCCAATATAGATATATTGTGAATTAAACCTCCTTTTTATGTATGTGCTGACACAGTGTTATATAATACTTGTTTGGAGCGCCGGACATGTCTTTTGTTTCTTCTAGTTACACAGTGGTCAATTTTGTCATTGGTTGCACCTCTTGCATCTACATATACACTTGCAAACCTTTCATATATTTAAAAAGAAGCCCGGCCTTCAAATGCCGAATTTTCATGGTATCGCGGTGTGCGGCGTTGAGGCCAAACTCACGCTGTTCGCCGACGATATGATGCTCTTGGTCTCGCACCTGGATGAATCCATACCAGCTATCACTCAAGTAATTCAGATGTTTGGCACATTCGCAGGCTACAAGATAAATCTCGGCAAATCTGAGGTGCTTTGTCTCTTGGAGCCCAGACACTTATACAACCAATGCAAAGCCCTTGAACAATTCAGAATAGCCTATAGCAAAATCAAATATCTGGGAGTTCAGGTTACATCTAAAATTCAGTCCCTTTATAAGGAAAATTTTACACCAGCTATACAGTCCATAGCGGAATCTATCCAGAAATAAAGCTCCCTCCCCCTCTCCACACTAGGCAGAGTTGCCCTGCTTAAACCTGTATTGCTCCCCAGAATAACTTACCTTATACAGATGCTGCCGATCTCTCTTACCAGATCAGACAATGATAAATGCATGAGACTGCTGGTCCGATTTGTGTGGAATAACAAGAAAGCTAGAATTGCTAGACAGCGCTTGCAGCTTAGACGACGGGAGGGTGGTTTGGGATTCCCTGACCTTAAATCCTTTCCACATGGTGCAGCCTTTAGGTACATAACCGACTGGGATTTTAATAGACAGTATTACACCAATAAAGCATTGGAGTCGGAGACTATCAAGCCCTTTTCCTGGGTCGCCTTGCTACATTTACCCAGAGACAAAATCCCTGTCCATATAATGAAAAACATCCTATTTTGAGATGCTTACTTCTCCTGGAAGATGGTAAATAAGATATGTGGGAGCTCTTATAAATTCTCACAGTTTTCCACGTTCTGGGGCAACCCTATGTTTCGAACCAGGCTTACAAAATGTCACATTTGATTCATGAAGGGAGAAGGGCATCAGTGCCATCAGAGACATATTTGATCCGAGGGGAGTAATTCGACCCTTCCAATACCTAAAAGATAAATTCCACATCCCTAACCAACAACTATTTATGTATCTACAGGCCCGACATTTTTCACAACAAACACTGTCAGAAACACGCACTGCCCCAAAATCTTTCAATTCCCTTATGACATTCTTGGAAACCCACCCATTTCATATTAGATATGTCTCAGATCAGCTCTCGAATGTAGACCACCTAACCTTATGGAGGCGTCCATCCATGGCCTGGTCGTCAGATTTGGGGGAAACGATAACTCCTGAAAACCTAATCCACATTAAAAATCCTGGGCAATGCTTCAAGAAGTGCACCTTAAAACAATACATAGAGTGTATATATCCCAAGCTCAAAGACATCACATGACCACAGATGTGTCGGGACGATGCCCCAAATGTCGGTTCTGGCGAGCCACTCTGATACATAACCTCTGGGAGTGTGGCAAGGTCCGCTAATTCTGGGGAAAGGTATTGGGATTTATTAACTCTATTTTCCCCTTTCAGGTCCCTTTAGACCCCTTCGCTCTGTTATGGGCAAACTTTGAGAGATGGCTACCCATCCCGGGAGTCAAACAAGCCATTCCCCTACTAACAGTTATTGTAACTGTAGCGAAAAAAGTAATCTTGCAGAATTGGACGGGTAGAACATCCCCCTTCCTCAGTGCGGTTAAATCTCTAATGTTGACGACACTATATGCGGAAAGGAGAGCCACGCTCCCAGACGTTGAGAAGGGTGTACATACATTGACTTTCTCCCCGAACAGGTTAAAACACACTCTTCGAATCCACTACATGGTCTATGTACAGGAATCTCCCGGATAGCCGGTCACCACTGTAGGGCTCTTCGTAAACTGAACACTTGCTCTGAAGTCATTGGGATCCAGTACACTTCTAGCTCTAGGTGATTCCGGTGAGCGTGCGCCTACGAAATAAAGGGTGGTTGGCGAGAGGGTCTTATTTCCATTTATTTATTATTTTCTAGTAATGTTGCTGTTTCATCTACCTCGAAAGTTATAATTATTCCTAATGGTCGTTAAGGGGTGATTGGACTCATGTATGTCCATTCCTATGTCCAGCATGTATTGTTTTGTATGGTGGTGCCATACGAGCAAACACACAGGTATAATTTGCTTTGTCATGCTTGAAATGCTCTCAGTTTGGGGGTTGTGATTTGTGCATGGCCAGTCGGGCCCGACAGATGTACTCTTTTCTTTCTCTTTTTCCCGTGGACTCATGAATGTAACATTCGACAAATGCTTTCATCTGCTGATACTGCTTAATGAAATATGCTGTAAGTTTTACTGTGTAAACTCAATAAAAAGTTTAATAAAAAAAAAAAGAAGCACGGCCTTGTGTTTTCTTTTAACATTGCGTTCTGGTTTATCAAGATGGCTTCAACACTTTCCAACCTCGAGTGTGGAGAATGTTCCAACATCTTTTAATTATTCATGCAGGGCATTGTCATCCAAACAATACCAGGAAATCTTTACTGTACTGAATGCCTACTTTTCCCCTCATAGGCAATTTCTTGCTGGCCTTACTACATGTCACATTTACCCCAAATGACAGGCCTCTGAGACAGACACATTTCACTGCCTCTGGTCTTGCCCACTGCTTAGAGGCGAAACTAGTGAGTTGTTGGCCCAGGTGCAAAAAATATGCTTTAGCCCTGATGATGTTCCAGGTAACCCGGTGGGGAGCTTCAGCAATTGTGGTCCCTTGTATAAGCATGGGCCCCATTACTGTTGCACCTGTTGCACCATTGGTAGTACCTGGTGATGCTTTGTAGCTATAGTCTAAAAGCTGTTCAGTATTTGCCATCCAATATTTGACCAGCATGTAAATAATCCCCTGTTATATCATGGTTTGTCCAGGTGCAGATTTAGTGTTCTTTATTGAAAAATGGAGGAACCCAAACTTTTTATCCTCTGTCAGTAATCTTTTTTTTATTCTTAGAAGTATTGACATTGCAAATGTAAAACTAATGATTTCGGTGACATTCAGCAGAAGAGATTGCAGTGGGATGTACATGGGTGAATGACCTCAATGATCTCAATGAAACCTACAGTATATATTTAGTAGAAGTCAGATAAAACCATATGTAAATTTTGCATGATATAAGATATTTTCTCAAAACAATAAACTATAAAATATACACAGGTGTACAATCTGTAACAAGCAAGTTTGTTGTGAATGAGTTTATATAGATTATGAAAACCTTTTTTTAGTAATAAGTTACTATGGAAACGCTAAAACCGTAAAAACAGATTAAAAGCTGCTTTTCCATTATTGATGCAGAATATGTATCTGTGATATATACCATATATACAGTATACACACACGCGCACACACACACACACACACACACATCTTCTTTGGTGGATTTGCCACTACATCTTAATTAGTGGAAGTGATTTAATCCCTCTGTTGTTGTGACCTCCAGGCCTAGTATGATGACCCAGCAGTGGTTACCGACACACACTGAGCAGGGTTCATTTATGTGCATATGTCAATACTCAGTGTTCCTCAGATGTAAGTGTCCCTCTGCTATCTGACCATTTGCAACCCCTCGTGCCTTTTTGTATGTGAAGTGCCAGGCTGGGGCTGCCAGCATTGATGGAAAATTAATAGCGTCAGCGTATTGATCCTATTCATGTTGCATTGTTGTTATAGCCCCAAGACAGAGAGAGACATCAGGAGAGGAAAAGGCTAAGGGAGAGGGGAGAGAAAGTGACTGGATGTAATAATAATAAAAGAAGAAAGGCTGAATGAAACAATGCTGTATAAAAGTATGAAGGCAGCTACAGAAACAACAAGGTAATTGAGTTTGAAGGACCGGAAAGGGAAAATACAGTTAAATGATGAAGTGGCTATGAATACAGGTCCAAGAGATCACTCTCCAGAGACAGGCTGTAGATATTAGATACAAAAATCGGGTACACAGAGATGATGCAATAATATCTTTATTACTGAGATATTGAACTCCATCACAAAGTTCTGAACTGAGTGGGAGAGTTGAGCGTCCGTCCATTAATATATGTGTATAATAACGGCAGCAGGTCAGTGTAGTGTTAACATAACAACTGACATGTCTGTTAAATACATGCACTATTTATGTTACTCTTTTTTTTCAGTCCAATAACTTTCTGGCTTGTTATCTTACCAGTATTATATGGCACCATTATCTTTGCTTTCTCAGCTAACTATTTCACTTTGACTGTCTGTATTATTTATTTTATTTATGTACTAACAGGTTTTTATATAGCGCCATCAGATTACGTAGCGCTTTGAAATTTTAGACAGACTGGGTAGCTAAGCGGGCCCCACTTATACCTCTGGTTGGATTTCTATTTTAGGGGTACATGTCTAAAAATATGTGGCATTACAGCAGAACCTTTAGTTGCAACATATTACTCCAGGCAAAGGCTGTGACAATTACTGTTGGCAGCATTCTGCCATTTGTAAGTGTCACATATGTGCAGGCCCGCTGCTATCTTAAACCATCTTAAATAGTTCATTTTCATTTACATCTGGCAGATTCAATCAATGAATAGACTAGAAATCAATCAATGAATGGACTAGAAATGTAACATGAAAAATTAAGGACATCATTAAGGACAGTTTCCCCACTGATGATATTGTGATTGCAGCTGGCTGTGTGTTACACCTACACTGTAACTAAGCACTGTCTAAAACCAGACACTTATAGAAAATTCAATGAGCCAATGCATAGAGAATTGTAAAGCACTGAGTCTGACCTCTGCAACTCTCCCCTTCGCAGGAGTCATTATTATTGTTATTATTATTGTTGTTGTTGTTATTATTATTATTATTAGTTAGCATTCCTTCTCTCTTGCTCTCAGATTCCTTTTGCTATAGCCCAGGGTTACACAACATTCCAGAGTGGCATACTGCAGAGAGAAATGTATGCAAAAACAAGAATTTGTGCCCTGGAGTCGCACAAAAGCAGGTATGTTTAAAGATGGACACATGACATACCTGCCACATACTTGTGTCAGGAGTATGAGCCAGATCTATACTTACGATCAGGGGCGTCATAACATAAGAATTTAGCCATCCCTTTGGTGCCCCCCTCTCCCATTGGTGCGTCCCCTCCTGACATTTGTATACTTACCTGCTAAAGCTCTTCTTCTCTCCTCCACAGCACCCTCTTACTGAATGTCGAAACTCATAGAGGCATAGCAATCGATCACTGGAGCATTAAACACGGTGCTCCGAAAGGTAAATAAGCATTTTATCCCCAACCCTCTCCTTAATCCTTACCCTAACCCTCCCCTTCTATTATCCTCACTCTAACCCTCCCTTCCCTGCAGCTTAACCCTAACCCCTCTTCCCTGCAGCCTAACCCTAAGTCTCCCTTCAACGTAACCTGACCCTAAACCCCCCTTCCATGGCTCTATCCCTAACACTCCCTTTCCCAGAGCCTAACCCTAACTCTCCCCCTAAGCCTAAAAGGCCCCGCAGAGGTCGATCACCCATTCATAAAAAAAAAATCTAAAATGGCTGTCATTCAAAATAGAGACAGCCGAAAAGGAACTTTCGTCTGTCTCTACTTCGCAATGACAGCCATCGGTCTGGAGACTCCCACCGGACGCCACTGGATGGCGCCCCCTTCATATTTTTGAAAGGGCAAGATGCTCCCTTGCCACCCCCCCTCTCATTCCGGTGTCTATGCTTACAATGACTTTTGGTTCATCCATGTCAGCGATTGAGTGACTACTCTAAACTATTGTACAGACTTATGAGGGACGCCATTACCTTAAAATGTCCTATCCATCCTTGCTTACAATGGGGATGTATCGGAAGTCTTGAAAGCACGGCACGGAAATCTCGCCCTGTTGTCTGAAACCATTAATAAAAAAATTGCATAACACTGGATTGAGCTAACCACGTCTCTTGAGCTTTAATTGAGATAATTGCGTATCGCTCACGTGATGTGCACATGCAAAGAAAGCAAAAGGCAAGAGTTTTTAAATCAGAGCCAGTGGAAAATGCCCACTTTGCAAAAGTGTTACTTATTAAAGTTTGTCATGTGTTGCTTAGTAGTGATTAATATTACCTGGGGCACAATGCCTTAGGACACTAATAACTGGATTGCTTCCAAGCTTCATTTAGTTTGGTCTTATATATCATCATCTAATTAATTTGTCCTATGCTCTACTATTTAATATATGTAACCAAATATATGACCAAGGAAAGCGCTGAATGGCTGACTGAAAAAATGGGTTTAAAGTCAATGGGTCGGATCCAGAATCGCTACTTGTGGAAGTCGGGCGATTTTCTGGCTGTGCACGCGCAAGATGTTACGATACTAAGTTCCATATGCCTGGAGATTCATCCGGTGGTCAATACTCTCCATCCGCCTAACTTCATAAGGGGGGCGGGGGGGGGGGCATAAAATTTTTGTCTGTGTGGGTTTAATTAGTTCTGTACGGATCAGCAGTCGTAAGGGCCACTGATCCACATGGGACACTTAAGGCAGCCTTATAGCAGTGTAACTGGTGCCAAATCCGCATGAGGGATGGGAGTGACAGGGGAGTTCACTCTACACTTCCATGTGGACTGCCAGACCTCCTACTACAATACACATAACAACGCCCATGCACCAAAACAAGTACAGATAGATAGATAGATAGATAGATAGATAGATAGATAGATAGATAGATAGATAGATATTAGATAGATAGATATTAGATAGATAGATAGATAGATAGATAGATAGATAGATAGATAGATAGATAGATAGATAGATAGATATTAGATAGATGGATAGATGTTCGTCTTCCATAGACGGACGTAATTCAATGAACAATAGCTACTGCGAATGCGTAGTAGCTATGTACGTAATCTGCGTATCGTTTCATAGGGATCTACCCCTATGTTAGTATTGTGTATATATATTGCATATACATTATTACATTTCTGAAGTTTTATACAGACCGTCTGTATTACATTAAGTTTACAGATATTACAAAGAAATACTAACATAATACTCAAATGTCGACATTTTGACTTGTCAATATTTGTCAATATTTTGATCTGTCAACATTTCATACCATAGAAACATAGAAAGTGATGGCAGATAAGAGCCACATGGCCCATCTAGTCTGCCCATTTGTTTATTCAAAACTATACTGACCCTAGACCCTATTTACCCTCAATTTAGTTTATAATTTAGGATATCCTTATACTTATCCCAAGCATGTTTAAACTGTTCTACCTTATTGGCCTCAACCACCTCAGATGGGAGGCTATTTCACTTATCTATCGCCCTTTTCGTTGAAGTAATTTTTCTGCACATTTCCTTTGAATCTACCACCCTCCAGTTTATATTCATGCCCTCGTGTTCTATTACACCTTTTCTTTTGAAAAATGGTACCCTCCTCTAGCTGGTCACAA
>WWET01004524.1:106409-117026 GCA_011038615.1 Limnodynastes dumerilii | reverse complement strand
GGGGGGGGTTAGGTTTAGTCTCTTAGGAAGGGAGTGTTAGGGTTAGGGCCGTAGAGGGGGAGGGTTAGGGTCAGGCTGCAGTGAGGGGGGGTCTTAGGGTTAGGCTATAGAGAAGGGAGTATTAGGGTCAGGCTATGGAGAAGGGAGGTCTAGGGTCAGGATGCGGGGAAAGGGGGGTTAGGGTCAGGCTGCGGGGAAAGGAGGGTTAGGGTCAGGCTGCGGGGAGGGAAGGGTTAGGTTTAGGGTAATGGATGGGGAGGGTTAGAGTTAGAATTAGGAACAGGGTTATGTCTCATTGAGGCATAAGCAATCGATATCCCAGCCAGTTCGAAACTGGGAGAAAACGCCCTATCGAAATAGGGCTGTTCTTTGTGGGGACCCACACCCACTATAGGACAGGGATATGTGTAGATGCGACCAGGTGTCAAAATATATCAATGTAGTTTTTAATAATAATAATAATAATAATAATAATAACAATAATAACAAAGGACACATGTGGGCACTGTAGAAAAAAAGAAATGTATTTAACAAAAACTTTGTAAAACAAATCAATTAATTTAAATTAAAATGTTAATAAAGATAAGATATGTTGACAAATTTCCCCCCATCACACACTTTACTACATGATAGCAATCTCGCTAATGCTTATATATATATATGTGGAAGACATAGCTGTCAGCACTAATATGTTGGACCTTTTTTTTTTAGCTGACAGAGCCATTAACTTGACATCTGTTTGATAGAATATTGTAATGCTCCAGCAGTGATCACTGCTAGAAAAGACAGAGAGGACAGATAGAGAAAGAGAGCAGAGGAACAGACAGAACAGAGTGGAGATAGACCAGATAGAGGGACAGAACGGAAGAGGGGATGGCAAACAGAGGGAGAGAACAGGACAAAAGAAAGGGACAGACAGAGGGCAGCAGTGGGATGAGACATACAGTAGGAGCAGGAGCAGTGTCATGGTAAGAAATACACCTTTTTTTAAAACAGATTTTTCAACTGTCAGCTGTTACGACTGGTAAGAAAACAGGACACAGTAGCTCGGGAGCTGGTGAGGTTTATTGCAGGAAGACAGATGACACAGGATATGTAACATAGGACAATGCAGATAAGGCAGAAATAAGCAAAGATAACAGATAGTAAACACAAGGATTCCGGGAATGCAGAGAGTCCAAATGAGTCCACAGGAGTCATATGCAGATATTGTTAATACACAGGGAGTATGCAAGAAAGTCCATATAACGTTCACAGAGTAAGCAGCATGGCTGGAATAATGCAGACATCCAAGATAAACAGAGGCAAATATAACCAGATAACAGGACCACAGTTGAGAACATTGCATGCAGTGCAGGAAGCAGGTAACAGGAAACAGTGACCCACACCTAGCTATTAAATGATGAAATAGATAAACCCAGAGCACAGGTGTAGGATAACAAGTTCAAAATGATTAGTCCCAGAGAGAGTGTTCAACAGCAGCCTCTAGGGGCAGTTAATAGAAATGTACAAAATAGGAATAACTGGTCCAGGTCTGCCCCTAGAGGCAAAACAGGATACAGCAGTCCAGAATGTAACATCAGCATTATGAAGGGATACCATAATGAACATATAACTGTCAGCATTATGAAGAGGTACCATACTGAACATATAACTGTAAGCATTATGAAGGAGTACCATGCTGAACATATAACTATCAGCATTATGAAGGGGTACCATGTTGAACATATAACTGTATGCATTATGAAGGGATACCATGCTGAATATATAACTGTCAGCATTATGAAGAGGTACCATGCTGAACATATAACTGTAAGCATTATGAAGTGGTACCATGCTGAACATATAACTTTCAGCATTATGAAGGGGTACTATGCTGAACATACAGTAGAACTGTCAGCATTATGAAGGGGTACCATTCTGAACATATAACTGTCATCATTATGAAGAGGTATCATGCTGCAAATATAACTGTCAGCATTATTAAGGGGCACCATGCTGAACATACAAATTTCAGCATTATGAAGGGGCACCATGCTGAACATACAACTATGATCATTATGAAGAGGTACCATGCTGAACATACAGTAGAACTGTCAGCATTATGAAGAGGTACCATGCTGAACATATAACTGTCAGCATTATGAAGAGGTAGCATGCTGAACTTATAACTGTCATCATTATGAAGAGGTAGCATGCTGAACTTATAACTGTCATCATTATGAAGAGGTACCATGCTGAATATACAGTAGAACTGTCAGCATTATGAAGGGGCACCATGCTGAATATATAACTGTAAGCATTATGAAGATGTACCATGCTGAACATATAACTGTCAGCATTATGAAGGAGCACCACGCTGAACATATAACTGTCAGCATTATGAAGGGGTACCACACTGAATATATAACTGTCAGCATTATGAAGGTGAACCATGCTGTTGGCATATAACATAACTGCTGGCAAGCTACACCTGCTGACATTTTTTTTCTAATTTTAAACACTTTTGGTAATGATACAACTGACATGATGTAAGAGGTGTAATATGGATTAATGGCACCCTGAGCAAGTGAATGCTATGGTGCTCCCAACTCTGACCTCCCATAGTGCAGTGTGCCAGGAAGCGAGTGAGCATGTTCCCTCACATTTGCTGGCTAAGAAATAAGTGTTGTTTTTACCTAAATGAATAATAATGATTGTTGGGTTCTCCTCTTCATGCCTTACGTTGATTCTTACTGCACTGAAAGTCTGTGGAGAAAATGAAGATAGCCTCCATTACACATGTCTTCCCCCTCCATTACATATTTCCCTTTCTCTGTTCCAAAATGGATTTTTGGTCTCCCCCCCCCCCCAATGATCTGCTTTATCCAATATACTTCCCCCCTCCCTGCACCCCATACACATGGTACCCCCCCTGTCCCCCTTACATTTTCACATCTTCCTCCCTGTCCCCTTTACATGACACACCTCTCACCCTACCCCCAATCCATTACATATTCCCTTTCTTGTCTCCCTTACATTACACATCTATAGACATGGCACTATATAAAGCACATGTGGGGTGTATTGTGGGTGTGGGAATACCTATAATACGTGGTTTAGTTTAGGGTTTGGGAATGACACACTTTATACACTATATAGAGTGCCATTTAAAAAAAAACATAATATACGCCACATATATTATAATATGTGTCAATCAAAGACCCATGATATTCCCTACCTGTACATTATATAGTTTACAATTCCATACCCTCCAACATTTTTTACTTAAAAATCGGTACACCTGGGGGGGCGTGTCCATGAAGGGGTGTGTGGCTTGTCCAGAGAAGGGGCGGAACTTTAATCACTTTATTTTTCACCTTGTTATATGAGCTTACTATCAAAAATCATCATGTCACTGCGCCCCTCAATATCCCCACTGTCTCTCCTGCCCGCCAGTATCCAAAATCATCATATCACTGGGCCCCCTCAATATCCCCAATGTCTCTCCTGACTCCTAATTATTAAAAAAAAATTAAGAAAGAAAATTCTTTAGTGTAGAGAATACTTGCCTGCTGCGTGCTCTTGCAGAGTAGGACTCCTCACACTAGAGCTGACATCATCCCGTCAGCGTCAGTGCACAGACAGACCAGACCGCAGAGGATCCTAGCGCCTGACACTTTCTTTCTGTTTAGACCATAGCGGAGCAGCGGCTCCGCTGCAGTCTAAACAGAAAGAAAATGCCAGGCTCTAAACAGACCGCAGAGGATCCTAGGTAAGTATGGGGGGGTTTTCTGGCTGACCACCGACTGTGCCATTATCGGTACAAGTCGGTACAGCCTCTTCTGCCGGTACAGACTGTTAAAAAACGGTACTGTACCGGCTAAATCGGTACAGTTGGAGGGTATGCAATTCCAGACCCCTTGTGTCATTCCCAGACCCATGATATTCCCTACTTGTACATTATATAGCGTGCCATT
The DNA here is from genome assembly GCA_011038615.1 of Limnodynastes dumerilii. NCBI lineage: Eukaryota > Metazoa > Chordata > Amphibia > Anura > Limnodynastidae > Limnodynastes > Limnodynastes dumerilii. The sequence goes on along the minus strand of WWET01004524.1, from coordinate 113,067 downwards.
CTAGACCCCTAATATTATTACACATGTAATACTAGTATATTAGGGATCTGGAGATGGCACTTGGCTGTGCTCTGCAGCAACCCTTTGGTCTGCCAGTACCCAGAGCACAAGCTCCACCGGGTCCACCCTCGCTACTCCCCTGCATGGGGTTGGCTGTTACATTGCAGAATTTGTGACTGTCACTGTAATGATCATAACTGGCTATAGCTTGTGGCAAAGGAGAAAGACACCCACAGAAAATAATAAAGCCTTTCAGAAGATCTTTGAGGTTCTCTCTTCAACACCGATTCTCATTCGTAATTCATGCGCGTAACATATATACTGAACAAATCACAGATCAACACAGATAATAATGCAATACTAATACGATCTTTTAAAAGCACTCACGGACTATAATATATAACACTAAAGAACTGGGACAACTTATTGATTCTTCACCCAACCCAGTTTTAGTTTTTTTTTTTTTTAAAGAGTGTGTAATACCCTGGAAATGTATACATTGGGGAGTGAGAGTTGTTTCAATGGGGCTTTGCATTTTTGGTGACACCTGATAACACGTGAACTGGTTAAAGGGCTCGGGGAACAGTTAGTTGGAGAGTGCGGTTTGAGTCAGAGTCAGTTGGAAGCTTGACTAGTGAGGAGGACGGAAGTCTGGCTAGTGAGGAGGACGAATGTTGTAAAGTAGAAGTCTGGCTAGTGAGAGAAGCCGGGGTATAAGTAAAAGAGGTCCAGTATCGGTCGGTGTCAGGATAAGTCAGCAGTCGGTAGCAGTCAGCAGTCGGTGGCAGTCAGCAGTCGGTAGCAGTCAGCAGTCGGTAACAATCAGCAGTTGGTAGCAATCAGCAGTCGGTGACAATCAGCAGTCGGTGACAGTCAGCAGTTGGTGATAATCAGTAGTTGGTAACAGTCGGCAGTTGGTTACAGTTAGCAGTCGGTAGCAGTTCTGGTCCAAGGTGACGGTGGTCCGTGTCGAGGGGAGTACAGTGGTAGTAACCAGTCGGTGCCAAAAGGATATTAGTCAGTGTTGGTGGTGGTTAAAGAACAGTCAGTGTCATTGTGTATCGTCTGGAGTCTCAGTGTCATCGTGTATCGTCTGGAGTTGGTGGACATCAGCCAGTCGGAGGCAAAAGTCATAGTCCGGTGACAGTACTACAGAGTGTCAGTGGGTACAGGGAAAAGGACTTTGGCTACAGAATTCTACAATTAATAAAAAGGACGCAAAAAGATCCTTCTGGGAATTAATAGGCTTCACATTAAGCAGAGACTGACTGATATATATCTACATTATATAGGTAATATAGTTGTTAAGGTTGATTGTTTATTTTCTTTCACATATATAAACATTGTAGTGGTTTAGAAACATTGTGTAGGTCCCAATGCGCGTGTAATAGAAGAAAAAGGAAATACATTAGAAAAACAGAATGACACTTCTTTCCGGAGAAACTAGATAATTGAAAGGCTTAGTATCAGTCTTGCAAACAAGCAAGTTCACAGCATGTGCTTTTATTGTTTTGTATTATGTTGGTCTTTTATGTCAGCTCAGTAGCAGAAACATAAAAAGATATTAGGTTGGCCAAGTTCACAAGCAAGTCAATTGTAGATTTTATTTTTTTTTCAAATTGTCACATAGTTGAGTTCACATAAATACTAAATCTAATTTTTTCTTAATATTATATATTCCTATTATTCTCTAGGAAGATTTAAAAAATTTATATAGAACTATAGCTGTTAAGGGATACTGTGTTTGAACCTCTACAACTGGAACTTTTCCTCTGGACCATATTCACACCTAAGTGTAGAATCTATGAGCCTGATCCAGACCTACGCTCGGAAGCGATCGTACGCTGGTCGTAAGCGTAAAATCGGCAGAAAAAACGCACTGCGCATGTGCAGAGTGACAACTTCCGGTCATACCAAAGATCTTTTCATAGCGGCGATTCAGGCGTCCGTATTCTTTGCGTATTTTCCGACGACGGGGCGTGTTTATATTACGAAGTTAGTACGGACGTTGGAGTTAGGGAATGTAGGTGGGGGGAGCCATTTAAATTGTACAGTATGGGCGTGCTTAGCCCGGTACGATCAGCGTTTCGCTAGGAAAATTCGTACTGACGCCGGGAAAAGTTAGGGGAGGGGGTTCAGCCGGCGTACGGAGGTAAAGATAAGGGGAGTGTCGTGGGATTGAAAGATTTTACGCTGAAGCAGTAATACGCTCCGCTCTCATGCGTAGGTCTGGATCAGGCCCATTGTACATATTCCTAAGAAACGTTATGAATTATATTATATTTGTATTGCTGAACATTGAAGGTTTACCATTTATGGTAATTGGTTAGTGTTTTACCTATTACGTGAAAGTGAGCAAAAGAAAAACATATACATTTATAAAAAGAATCTGAAAGTATACCGAAAGTAAAATGCTTTTATTTAATTTTGAGACGTGGTCTTGTCTGTCTTATTTTCCCTGAGTCTCCTCCACTTGCACACCATCGTTTCTCGTTGCGCAATTCATACTTACCTGTATAAACAAAACCCCATCCCATCATCATCTGGGGCGGGGCTTCACAAGTGGATCAGTTTTCTGTGACAGTGAGTGATAAAGCTTATTAGTGTGCCAAATGCAACTTTAAACCTGTAGAGATTATTCTTTCAACCAATCCTCACAACAGGTCTTAACATGTAATAGAAAACAATTGGACCATGATATAGTATAATGAAGTCATTTTATTTTATCAATTCATTTCCATAAAATATGCATGCCATAAATAATTCATTAAAAGCATTTACAAAAACACTAATAAGTTCTCATCTAGAGATTAGTCCGAGTTCTGTATCCAATGAAAGGCCATTGGTGACAAATCCACTCTGCTGCCAGCAATGAACAGACGTTCTTTAAAGAGAGCTGGGATCGCTGATTGTATCGCTGTTGAAAATAAGGGGTCCTAATGTGTTTTTGTGAAGTGTGACATAGGGCCTGATCCAGCGTTATGAAAATTCGCACGGTGGGTACGCTCGCCCGTCGGACAGCAATTTCGTAGCTCTGGATCAGGCCCATAGACCTTTGTAGACTTCCTCAGGGGAAAGAACAAACCAAATAAAAACACAGAATATTCTCAGGTAATGCGCCTTTTATCTCCCTCTGGTGATGAGATTGAAAGTACCAATTAACCTAATCTCCAGTGTACAGACACATGAATTAATGAAGAGCCAATTAACAGTAATACAAGTAATTACATTTCTAAAACAATATAAACATGATTGAATATGTGATTCATCTGAAAAATCTAGATTAAAAAACGTATAGGCCTTTCAGAAATAAGGTGCGGAAAGCATATGATGCTTAATTCAAAGGACAATCTAGGTTCTCCCCCAAATATCATAAAAGGTAACACCCAACCTTATCATACCTCCCAAGTGTCCTGATTCCAGCAGGACAGTCCCGTTTTCGGGGGACTGTCCCGCTGTCCCCTGTGATGTCCCCTACCATGTTGATTGCAGGGGGAGTCAAGTTAATTGTATTCTTTGCCTGCAGAGATATCTCTTTGAATCATTTACTGCACACAGATACTGACCAGTGTTACTATTACACTGTTATTTAGACTTGACATCAGCTCTCAACTCTAATACTGTTTGCAACAGATGAAATATGACTCCCCTGCAATCAACATGGTTTAGCCCAGGAGTAACTAAGTTCAAACACTTAACTAGGTCTGGATCCAGCCCAATGTCCTGTTTATTTGGGGAGGATTCAGTAAGGACCTGGAGTAAATCTGTAAAGCAATGAATAAGAACAACAGGCCGGATCCAGAACTAAGTCCGACAGGGGACTTACGCAAGTCATTTGCGTAAGTCCTCTGTCTCAGAACATCTGCACATGTGCATGCCAGATGTTCCGACTGCGAAAGTACTGACATACGTAATGAAGTGCTTATGCTGAAGGGGCAGACCCTTCAGTTATGATTGCCGTATCCCCGACACACAGGAGGGGATAGCCATGTAAATGAGGGGTCGGGGCGGGGAAGCCCTGAAACAACTAGGTCTACGACCGTATGGACGCAGACCTAGCTGTAAAAGTTAAAGTAGAAATCTGGACATGTAAGTGTCCAGATTTCCTACCGACAGCGGGGAGTGTTGGCATAGGCGGCCCATGGCATAGGCCGTATAGACAGCTGCCTATGGCCCCTTGGGTTTTTTTTTTTGCAAACCTGGCTTGCATGTGTGAAGTAAAGGCCCCACGCAGGGCCTTTAATTCCCGGACACTGTAGTCACATACACAGTGCCCGGACTGCTGCGTCCAGGCACTGTGTATGTGTTGCCATAGCACTGTGTATGTACCAATACAGTGTCCGTGAAGTGAAAGGCGCCGCGCGGGGGCCACAGCAGCCAGTACAGTGCCGCCAGGATGATGAACCCGGCGCCCTTTACTTCATACACACAAGCCTGGCTGCCCGCCAGTGGCGGTCGTCTAGGGCCCTACAAAACCTAGGGCCGCTCCTGAGTGCTGGGGGTGTGCACTGCCCGCTACGGAAGTGTAACTACGGACCTGATTGGATAGAGAGTCCATTTTTAGAAAAGGGGTAAACAAATACATTTTTAGAAGAATTCTAGCATTGCCTTAGAAGAAGTTTTCTCAGAAGTGTAAGTGGAATCAAGTGATTGGACTTCACTAGTAGTACCTAAAAGGAAAGAAAATAAACAGGTTAATACAATGCCATTTATTACACAATTCAATCAGGAACACAGTCATAGAAAAAATGATTAAAACACACTGAAACATACTGGGGTGAGATCCCAAATTGAGTAAATACGTAGGACCTTTTACTAAACTTATATAATAGAAAGTTATAAACCTTATAAATAAGTCACAAGTGAATTCAATATACCTAAGAAACCATTAAACATCACTAAGAAATGCTGCTTCAGGTATGTTGACTGTAAACTATTTAGGAATGTAAAAGATTTTACCAAAGTTGAAGCCATTATAGCTACATTTAACAATAAGGTGAGCAAAACAGATGAAATCATAATCTGTAACAGTAAAAATTGTATTTATATAATTGAATGTTCTTGTGGATTAGTACCTTACTACCTATCCCATCATATCCCTCCATTTTAAAAACCACTGCAACTGTGACATTTTAGGGTTAAGGAGTTTGTGGTATTAAATCATTAAAAAAATCATTGTTGTAAATATGAATCGGGATAATCTTTAATTAAAAAAGAAATGCAAAATATCTTTGAGTTTAAAACCATTCAATCACAAGGACTCAACGAGCACTTAAAAATGTAATGGTTTTTTGAATGATAGATATTTATCTTTTAGAGTTTGCCAATTTAGTGAGTTCTCTAGTAATAGTTTGGGTGTCATGCCATAAACCTCTAGTAATAGTTTGGGTGTCATGCCATAAACTTCCCTTTCTTTTTGTCCCAGTTTTGTTTTATTATCTGTGTACATGTTATCTGTGTACATGTTATCTGTGTACATGTTATCTGTGTACATGTTATCTGTGTACATGTTATCTGTGTACATGTTATCTGTGTACATGTTATCTGTGTACATGTTATCTGTGTACATGTTATCTGTGTACATGTTATCTGTGTACATGTTATCTGTGTACATGTTATCTGTGTACATGTTATCTGTGTACATGTTATCTGTGTACATGTTATCTGTGTACATGTTATCTGTGTACATGTTATCTGTGTACATGTTATCTGTGTACATGTTATCTGTGTACATGTTATCTGTGTACATGTTATCTGTGTACATGTTATCTGTGTACATGTTATCTGTGTACATGTTATCTGTGTACATGTTATCTGTGTACATGTTATCTGTGTACATGTTATCTGTGTACATGTTATCTGTGTACATGTTATCTGTGTACATGTTATCTGTGTACATGTTATCTGTGTACATGTTATCTGTGTACATGTTATCTGTGTACATGTTATCTGTGTACATGTTATCTGTGTACATGTTATCTGTGTACATGTTATCTGTGTACATGTTATCTGTGTACATGTTATCTGTGTACATGTTATCTGTGTACATGTTATCTGTGTACATGTTATCTGTGTACATGTTATCTGTGTACATGTTATCTGTGTACATGTTATCTGTGTACATGTTATCTGTGTACATGTTATCTGTGTACATGTTATCTGTGTACATGTTATCTGTGTACATGTTATCTGTGTACATGTTATCTGTGTACATGTTATCTGTGTACATGTTATCTGTGTACATGTATCTGTGTACATGTTATCTGTGTACATGTTATCTGTGTACATGTTATCTGTGTACATGTTATCTGTGTACATGTATCTGTGTACATGTTATCTTTGTACATGTTATCTGTGTACATGTTATCTGTGTACATGTATCTGTGTACATGTTATCTGTGTACATGTTATCTGTGTACATGTATCTGTGTACATGTTATCTGTGTACATGTTATCTGTGTACATGTATCTGTGTACATGTTATCTGTGTACATGTTATCTGTGTACATGTATCTGTGTACATGTTATCTGTGTACATGTTATCTGTGTACATGTATCTGTGTACATGTTATCTGTGTACATGTTATCTGTGTACATGTATCTGTGTACATGTTATCTGTGTACATGTTATCTGTGTACATGTTATCTGTGTACATGT